>SNQJ01S0001766.1:114780-129364 GCA_010110895.2 Picea sitchensis | reverse complement strand
AGTGCATACCTGAAGTAATCCTTGATCATTAGATCAGGGGGACACACGTCAGAGGATTGTAGCCTTTGGATAAAAGTCATTGGGGAAAAAGGTTTGAGATTTGAAATCTTAGAAGTCTGAAACTTGAAGGAGATCTCAACCGTTGATTGAGAAGAGGGTTGGAGGACCATTGATTTAGGTTAAATGGTTAAATACCCGAAGTGGAAGTAAGACCGTTGATCGAGCAGGAAAGGTATCTGTAGATCGCCAACTACATAAGTTTGAAGTATGGAAGAAGCAGTGCTTGATATTTCAAAACCTCGAAGTCCAGAATTGCGAAGAGATCACAATCGTTGATCTAGGAGGGACATATATGGTCCGTATATTTGAGAGGCACAGATCTGAAACATTGATTCAGACAGTATCGTCAAGATCATGAGATTGACAATCCCATAGCATTGCGAGGACAAGAGTTGCACGAAGTTTAAAATATCAAGGGCGGGTTGGAATTCAAACCATGGTTTTGTCAGGAGGACACGTGGAGACTTGAGGAGGATTGTGGGCCCAAAAGTAGTTTGACCCCAATCCACTTGTGGTCACACCCACAATCGTGTGGTCATCACCAAGGTCATATTTGAGGAGAGGCCAAGAGAAAAGGGGTTAACGCCAACTTCGAGACTTCACTGAAGCGCAAAGGAGGAGGTCACAGGAATCATAAGACCTAAAACAGAGGCTGAAAGGGCTTGTGTCTGATTTAGAGGTGAGACTATCACGGTCTCAAAGTCTTGTTTGATTTAGACTCAGAGAATCTTGACCGAAGGATCGGGCTGAGTCCTAGACTTTCCAAATTAGAACCCATAGAGAGAAAGAGAATTGGTTTCTGTAAGGAGGACGAAATTTGTTTCTCATTTTTCTTTGTCCCATCATGGGTATGTTACAAATTGGTATCAGAGCGTGGTTACAACACTTGGCCTACTTGGGCTCACAGACAAGTCGCTTTAAAACTCTATTTGGATTACTTTTAAAAGAATGACACTCTACCTTAACTCTTTCTTAAAAAATTTGATTAAAAATGTTATTAAAGAAAATAATGAAACTTTCTATTGAGTGTATGCATTTAAGAAATTGAACCGTGTATTGTTCATGAACTAATAAATTGTTAGCTAAAATTAAGTGTTTTTTTCAACACTCGAGCAGTCAGTAAATCACGGGTAAACTCCAAGACTAAAGGATTGTGACATGTCATGAAGTGGGGGATGGCTCCCACAACAAAGATGAAAAATCTGACGAAAGGAGAGAGGTGGAAACCCCTCCAGATCTGGTTGAAACTGTAAGGATCCTCAGAGCTGAGTTACAGATTTTCAAGGTTGACAACGAGAGATTGATAAAGGATAAAGATAAACAAACATAAATTAATGCAATCTTGCTATAGAGCTTATCCAACATACAGAGGCAACTGCAGCATGAACCCAAAACTAGTCATGTGGACGGACGACACAAGAAGAGAAGTCAGAGTCCACCTGAGATCCAAAAAAATGACTCCATAAGTGATCCCACTGGGAGAAGTACCGCGAAGAAGGTCGAACCTGGAAGAAAGGGACACTCATCAGGAGAGTCCTCTAGAAAGGAAGCTGACAACTCTGAAGGATCTTCTAGTAGTAGGGCCAACTCGCATTCTGAAAGGAAAGGAAAGAAGCGAAAGCATTCCAAAACCCATGGTCGTGAAGAGTTGAAGAAAGCCAAACCACCCTATTTCGATGGAAATATTAAGAAGGGAGAAGAGGCAGAAGCTTGGCTGCTTGGTTTAAAGAATTATTTCAGAGTCCATGACTACTCTGAAAACTTGAAGGCTTGAGTAGCCATCTTCAACCTGAATGGAAAGGCTTTCCATATGGTGGGAAGACCTTAGGAATGTGAAAGGAGTCCATGAGAAGGACTTTTCATGGAAATAGTTTGAGAAATACTTCAGGAATCAGTATCTGTTAGAAAAATACATGGATGGAAAAACTAAGGAATTATATGAGCTCAGGCTGGGGCAGCTCACCATAGATGAATTTGTCAATAAATTCCTTGAACTACTGAGGTATGTACCCTACATAAAAGATGAAAAAGAAAAAATGCAGCGACTTATTAGTGGGTTACCTCAAACCTACCGGGATATGATTGAGTTCGACAAGACAAAGACCTTAGAAGAAGCTATCCGGAAGGTGAGGTACTGTTATGAACAGCTTGGGAGTAAGACAAGACCCCAAGAAGATTTGAAGAATAGAAGTAGTTCGGGATTCTAGAAGAAGGGGTTTAAATCCTCAAGATTTAAGAACTATGAAAAAGATTCTAGAAGGAGAATTCCTACTAGAAGTATATATCATCTAAATTTCCCCTCTCAAAGTGGAAATGAACCTTTTAAGATAGTCCCAGCAAAGACCGATAATGTAATATACCATATATAAAAAGTATGCAAAACAGAAATAAAATGATAGAAATGGTAGAATAACAACAATATAACCAGAACAATCACCACAATAACACTGAAATGATATAAGAAAACAACAAAAATAGCACTTTGATTCTGAGAGCAATGTTCACAGGCCTCTTAGAGGGGGTAACCTCCAGTCGAGCAGAGCTCTATTACAATAATATCCAAGCTAGGTTTCTCATATCCTCGACTCCTATTTATACTAAATATGTCTATCAAAAGAAAAATCTAGAGGAAGATCCTTCTAGAAGTGAAAGCTTCTATTAGGTCTTTTGACATTCGACTTATTCTATTTTATTGCAAGGCCTTATTAATATTGACCTTTATTACATCCAAATATATTGTTCTACCTATGTGCGGGTTAGGACCCTAACATGTCCTCCCCCTTAAAAACCACGTTATCCTCAAGGCTTGAGATGTGGAAATTGTTGCAGAATGGTAGTTGGTTCCCAAGTGGCATCTGCTAGAGTTGTATCTTTCCACTGGACTAACACTTTCTTGATGGTTCTCTCACATAGGTGATGGTCACGTTGGTCCAAAAATGATTGTGTTTGTAGCCAAATGGATCCTTCTTCATCTAACTCGGGAAGGTTGGTTTGAATTTGGCACTTAGTTCCAATCACCTTCTTTAAGCATGAAACATGAAAAACAAGATGTAGCTTAGAATGAATAGGCAAAGATAACTGATAGGCCACCTGTCCCACATGCTTGATAACTGTATAAGGACCATAAAATTTGGGTGCAATCTTCTGACAATGCTCGGCCTTGAGGAAATTTGTCTTGTAAGGTTGCAGTCGAAGAAACACCTGATCCCCTTATGCAAATTGATGTTCAGAGCGACCTTGATCTACTTGTTGCTTCATGCGATTCTATGCCATGAACAAATTCTCTTTGAGGGTACAGAGAATAGCCTCTCGAACTATAAGTGTTTGGTCAACCTCCTGGACCTTCGAGACACCAGGTAATTATGAGAGAACTGAAGGTGGCTTTTGTCCATATACCACTTCAAAAGGAATCATGTGTGTAGCTGTATGGTATGAAGTGTTGTACCACCATTCAAATAGGGGTAACCATTGAGCCCACTGATTTTTATTTTCCGAGGAAAAACAACTCAAATATGTTTCCAAACACTTGTTGACAACTTCCGTTTGACCATCAGTCTGGGGATGATAAGCTGTGCTGAGATGAAATTGGGTGCCTTGTAGCTTGAACAATTCTTGCCAAAAATTGTTGGTGAAAGTTGGGTCGCGATCAGAAACAATAGAATGCAGCATGCCATGAAGCTTGAAGACCCGATCCATGAAAAGTTGAGCCACCGTGGTTGTTGTAAATGGGTGTTGAAGAACACAAAAATGAGCATACTTGGAAAGGTGATCAACAAACACCATAATAACTGATTTATTTCTCGATTTGGGTAAGCCTGTAATAAAATCCATAGATATATCCCTCCAAATAGCAGGTGGAATCGAAAGAGGTTGTAGTGTGCCTGGATATTTGACTGTTTCGCCATTTTTGCATTGACACACATCACATTCAACGACAAAATTACGAATTTATTGTTTCATACCATCCTAGAAAAAAGAACGTTTGACCCTATGATGGGTTTTGGTAAACCTAGAGTGTCCAACTGTGGGTGTAGCATGAAGCTCAGAAAGTACTGCGGATTTAAATTTTGATTGTTTACTTAAATACAAATGACCTTTGTATCGAAGCTCATCATGGAGCCAAGAGTACCCTAGGGAAGCTGGAGCATTGGACTGCAATTGTTGGATCAGATGTGAACTTTTGGGATCGTGCAGCCATTCCTAGAGAACGACTTGGAGCCAATCTAGTACAATGAAGGAAAGAGAAAAAAGGGATACGTCATCTTCGTATTTTTGGGAAAGTGCATCCACAACCACAATGTCTTTGCCTTTATTGTAAATGATCTCATAATCATATCCAAAGAGCTTAGTCACCCATTTTTGTTGCTCCAGGGAGGAAATGCATTATTCCAGAAAATACTTGAGGCTTTGATGGTCTATCTTAATTTGGAAGCATTGCCCCAATAGATAAGGGCGCCACAGATCAATGAAATGCAGAATAGCCAACATTTACTTTTCATATATTGATTTGCCCAGATTTATTTCAGACAATTGCTTGCTGGTAAAGGCCAAAGGCAGACCCTCCTGCAATAGGAAAACACCAATTCCTTTCCCTGAAGCATCACATTCCAAGATAAAGGTCTGTGTGAAATTAGGAAGGGCCAGGACTAGAGTGGTGCATATGGCCATATTCAAGGTTTGAAAATCTTGAGCATCTGCTGGAGTCCAAGTGAAAGAGTTCTTTTTTAGGAGTGCAATGAGAGGTGCTGCAATATTTCCATAATTCTTAACAAACTTGCGATAATAACTTGTTAAGCCCAGAAATCCATGCAATATTTTGAGATTCTTTGGGTGAGGCTAGTCTTGCATAGCTTTCAATCTTTTTAGGATCCACCTTGACGTCGTCCTTTCCAACTAGATGACCCAAGTACTTGACTTTTGAGGCGCCAAAATCACATTTGGACTGTTTCAGGAAAAGTTGGTGCTGAGAGAGTAGATGGAGAACTCAATCCACATGAACAAGATGGTCTGTCTATGTTTTTCTATAGATGAGGATATCATCAAAGAAATCTAAGACAAAATGACGGGGAAAATGATGAAAGACATGATTCATGAGGCTTTGGAAGGTGGAGGAGGCATTACACAAGCCAAAGGGCATGACCAAAAACTCATAGTGGCCCTCATGAGTTCTAAAGGCATTCTTGGGAATGTCTGCCTCTTTCATATGTATCTGGTGGTAGCCAGAATGAAGATCAAGTTTATTAAAGAACTGGGCGCCACTCAATTCATCCAAGAGGTCATCAATGACAGGAATGGGAAATTTGCATTTAATGGTAAGTTTGTTGAGGGCACGGAAGTCAAGACACATTCGCCAAGAACCTTATTTCTTCAGGACCATGACCACAGGAGAAGGGTAGGGGCTCATACTAGGGCAGATAACGCTTGCGTTAAGAAGTTCCTGGACCATTTTCTCAATTTCATTTTTTTGGGAAAAGGGGTGACGATACAGATGGATATTGGGAGGAAGCTGGATTCCTGGTACAAGGGGAATGGAATGATCATGAACACCATGGGAAGGAGGGATTCCCTGGGGAGTGGAAAAGACCACTTGATTCTTAGAAAGTATGGGTTGGAGGTCTTGTGGCACCGAGGATGTCTTTGTTTCTTATATGGCATGGAGTTGGGCAATAACACCAGAATGACCATTTTTGAGAAGATTTTCCATGTGATGGGAACTAATGATCTCAGGTGAACCGATGGTGATGCCTTGGAACTTATATTGTTGGCCCTCCTGGTCGAATTGCATGGTTAATTCTTTAAAATCCATAACAATGGGGCCCAAATTCCTTAGCCAGTCTGCACCCAACACAATGTCACAACTGCCCATGTCGATAGAAAACATATGATATTTCACGTGGTAGTCACCAATTTGGAGACGCACATTTTCACAAGGCCCTCCACATTTCATGGAGCCAC
Source organism: Picea sitchensis (assembly GCA_010110895.2). Taxonomy (NCBI): domain Eukaryota; kingdom Viridiplantae; phylum Streptophyta; class Pinopsida; order Pinales; family Pinaceae; genus Picea; species Picea sitchensis. Next base: position 123,349 of record SNQJ01S0001766.1, on the reverse strand, counting down.
CATTGGCAATCATGATTTGGAAATTATTGATGGCATGGATGTAGCAATGAGTTTCTTGGGCAATGTGGCAATGGATGAAATTATGTGTGCTTACACTATCAACCAGAATGATGACCTTCCTATGCTTTATGTAACTGATTAGCTTGAGGGTTTGGGGAGTAGAGAATCCAGTGAGAGAATTTAGGTAAATGACCGGTTCTACTTCGGGAGGGTCTGAGGGAGGGGTTATGCCAGTGGTTTCAGGTGACTTAGACACAAGGGGAGTTTCAACATCCTCTTACGAAATATCTTCCGAGATGGCCATAAAAAGATTTTGTTCCTTACACTTGTGGCCTGGGAAATATTTGTCATCACAATTATAACAAAGGCCTTTGAGTTGGCATTCATCCATTTCAGTGCTGGTCAAGTTTTGGATCTTTAGTGGCGTAGAGGGAGTAGTGGGTTTTATTGGTTTAGTGCGAGGGATAAATGTGGTTTTCTGGTTTTGATAAGATACAACTTGTTGTGCTTCTTTATCTGTTTTAGTATCCTCCACCCAACTTTGAGGCCGAGCCATGAGGACATGGGCCCAAATCTCTTCCTTGACGCCACTAATAAAACACTCTCAGAAAAAGGCATTAGACATGCCCTCTGTCCGAAAATCCAGGCGCTCAAAAGTAGCTATAAAGTCTTCCATTGTTCCTGATTGTTTGAATTTTGTCAAACGACCCAAATGGTTGGTGTCTGTGTCCAAGCGTTCATAAATCTTTGCCACAAAGTGTGTCCAAGAAATATACCCTTGACGAGATGTTTTTCTCCATTACCACTATTTCCAATGTTCTTGATCTAGATGGAGAACACCATATAGGAGTTTGGCCAAGTCATCTGTAATGTTGTATAAAGAGAAATAATGTTCCATTTGGGTTACCCAACTAGTGGGATCCAAGCCATCAAATTTGGTCACATCCACCTGCCGAAGGCGTAGGTCAGGTTGAAAGTGATGGTGTTGAAAGTTATGGGAATGAGAGGAATTTTTCATCTTCAATATGTGAAGGTGGGTTAGATAAAGGATTATCTGTAGGGATATGCAGCTTGGTGCAGAGCATCAAAATGACAGATTCAAGTTGGGTAGTCAGCTCTTGTTTGATTTCCTCCATTGAGGACTACATGGTTGTATTGATGGCAACAACATTGGCACTGAGTTGTTTCACTTCTTGTTGGGTCTTGGTGAGATTAGATTGCAAGGTATTGAAGCGAGCTTCAAGTTCTTGGCTACGGGTATGGGCCATGATGACGAGGGAACTGAAATGGGGCGGGTGGGGTCAAAAATGTTGCTGAAAAATTATATGTATGAATGTGATAAGGGCGAAGAGATGAATCCAATATAATAGGTCTCAAATAATGGTGCAAAAATTTCTAGACTTTTTTTTTTTACACCTACGAAATTATACTCCGGTCTGAAGAATACTGAAGTGATGAAATGCCCAAATTCTTAACCAGGAAGAAATGTGTAGTGATTTGGCAACCCAGACATAGTTGCGTGACAATAGATCTTGTCTGTTTTAATTTGTTTATGTTTTTGTCCCCAAGGGTTAGGTATTCAAGGGTTCTACAGACAAGGGCTTGACCTGTGCTATAGCTCTCTGATATACGTGCAGGGTCCAACAGTAGTACTCATCCCGATATCTCAGAGCACTAACTAAGGAGGCTAAACCGTACCCTTAGCCGTACTACCCGACTACCCAGGTACTATAGAGTATCTTCCCGAGTGTTGTTCTTGGTGGCAGTATAGCAGTCAAGAAGCCGATCGATTTATCTAAAGAGGGCTTCAGCTAATATAGGCTGATCTATACAGAGGTGTTGTATGATGCGCTACCACTCGAAGGGGTACCAATAGGGGTTACAAGGGTGGCCAACAGATGTGTGCTTAAGTACCACTTGTATTTCCTGTGTGTAATCCCTCAACCACGGGTTTATGCACTTAACGACAGATCTCTATGGCTGAAAGACGTCGGAATACGTCTCTACCCTGAAAAAAATATAACCCACAATTTATGCCGAGGAAAGTTCTTTGATACCACTTGTAATATACCAGATATAAAAAGTATGCAGAACATAAATAAAATGATAGAAATGGCAGAATAACAACAATATAACCAGAACAATCACCACAATAACATTGAAATGATATAAGAATAACAACATAAATAACACTTTGATTCTGAGAGCAATGTTCATGGGCCTCTTCGAGGGGGAAACCTCCCGTTGAGAATATCTCTATTACAATAATATCCAAGCTAGGGTTCTCATACCCTCAACTCCTATTTATACTAAATATCTATCAAAAGAAGCATATAGAGGAAGATCCTTCTAGAAGCAGAAGCTTCTATTAGGCCTTCTTACATTCGACTTATTCTATTTGATTGAAAATCCTTATTAATATTGACCTTTATTACATCTGAATATATTGTTCTACCTATGTGCGGGTTAGGACCCTAATAGATAACCTAAAAAAGGAACCCGTAAAATGTTGGGGTTGTGGTGAGGATCATAAATTGAGGGACTACCCACACTGACAATGGAACAGTAAGAGAGTATACAATATACAAGAAGCTACCACCATCAATGATGTGGCTAGGAGCATGCCATGAATCTATGCAGCCTTGGACAATAATCAAGCTGACTACCAAGATTTAATAGTGGAACTGGAAGGTATGATCGCCAACCATCTAGTTTCTATTTTAATTGACCCAGGTTCTAATTTGAGTTATGTGGCCCCTTAGACTGTTGATAAGTGTAAATTGAAACCAATTAGACATGTTAAACTGTGGTTGGTGCAATTAGCCACTGAGACCAAAAGAAAAGTGGCAGAGGTCATACCAGCCTGTCAATTCGTCTTGGGTGGATGGCCCACCCAAGCGACCCTTAACATACTTCCCCTAGGATATTATGACTTGTTGATTGGTATGGATTGATTGGCTACTTACAAAACCAAATTGGACTTTTATTGTAAAACTTTAGAATGTGTAAATGAAGAAGGAAGAAAGACAACCCTCCAAGGGATTCAGAAGCCTGTCTCAATGAGGCAAATATCATCCCTTCAAATGAAAAAGTATTGTAGAAAGGGGTGTTCCATATATGCCATACAAGTATTGGAATTTGTTGAGGATGACAAACCAAACCTATAGGACCACCCCATATTAAGAGAATACAATGATGTATTCCCATAAGAAGTACCAGATCTACCTCCAAGAAGGGATATTGACTTCTCGATAGAACATACACCGAGAACGGTACTAGCATCTAGAACGCCATACAGAATGAGCATGCTAGAGCTGGTTGAGCTCAAGCTACAAATAAAGAAGATGATGGAAAAAGGCTACATCTGACCGAGTGTATCACCATGGGGAGCACCCTTCATGTTTGTAAAAAAGAAATATGGCACACTCTGATTGTGCATAGATTACAGACAACTCAATAAGGCAACCATAAAGAAAAAGTACCCCTCACCAAGAATCGATGACTTGTTCGACCAATTGGGAGGTGCATCCATATTCTTGAAGATCGAACTAAGGTCTGGATACCATCAAATCCAGATTAAGGATGAAGACATCCACAAAACAACCTTGATGACGAGGTATGGTCACTATGAATTCATGGTGGTGCCATTTGGGTTAACCAATTCCCCCACCACTTTTATGTGCTTGATGAATAATGTACTCGGCAAATTTATGGACAAATTTGTATTGGTTTTCATTGATGATATCCTAATCTACTCCAAGAAAAGGGAGGATCACGAAGAACATATTAGACTCGTACTTCAAGTACTAAGAGGGCATCAGATCTACGCTGAGTTTAGCAAGTGTGACTTCTTTTAGAAGCAAGTCCATTACCTAGGCCATGTCATTTATAAAGAAGTAGTGGCAGTAGACCCCAAAACGATCATATCTATTATGGAATGGCCTACCCCGAAGGATGTATCCGATATTAGATCCTTCATGGGCTTAGCGGGATACTATATAAGGTTCATAAAATGGTTTTCCAAGATTGGTTGTTCAATCACTGCCCTTAAGAAAAACGTCATTAAATTCATTTGGACATCGAAACGTGAAGAAAGATTTCAGGAATTGAAATACCTCCTGACCCATGCACCCATGCTAAATATTGCAAACCCGAATAATGGTTTCCTTGTGTGTACATATGTCTGCAAGGAAGGACTCAAAGGATTCCTTATGCAAGAGGGATGTGTAATTTTTTACACGTCCAAGAAATTAAATGAGCACGAGATCAATTATTTGACCCATGACCTAGAATTGGCTTCCATAGTACATGCCTTAAAAATGTGGAGGCACTACCTCATGGGAAGGAKATTCGTGATTATGACAGACCATTGTGGATTGAAGCACCTGTTTGATCAATCAAAGCTCAATGCGAGGCAAGCTAGGTGGATGGCTCTTCTTAGTGATTTTGATTTCAAAATCAAACACATCAAGGGAAAGGAAAATAGGGTGGTTGATGCCCTTAGCAGAAGTATAAAAATGATTCATCTGGCAACAATAAGCACCTATGAAATGTATGTCAAGGAAAGAGTCATAAATGAACAAGAGACARATGCATTCTTCAAGACCGTGACCTCATACCTAAGACAAGAGCCTATGGGGCTGAAGTATGAAGGCTACCAAATGCTCGAGGGAGGGCTACTAACTTATAGAAACAGATTGTATATTCCCAACTGTGATGACTTGAAGAGGTTCATAATGGATGAAATAGATAAGAAACCATATATTGGTCACCCAGGATATCAGAAGATGATCACGTCCACTAGGAAACAATTCTATTGGCCTGGGTTGAAGAAAGACATAGCTAACTATCTAGCTAAGTGCCTAGAATGCCAGTAAGTTAAGGCTGAGCACCAAAATCCAGCAGGAATATTACTACCCCTATCGATCCAGAAATGGAAATGGGAAACCATCTCCATGGATTTCATCACCAGATTACTAAAGTCGACCAAGCAAAATGATGCCATCATGGTCATGGTGGACAAACTGAGTAAGTCTGCTCATTTCATTTCTGTCAAATCAACTTGAAAGGCAATATATATTACTAACATATTCATGAAGGAGATATTTAGACTGCATGGAATGCCCAAGGAAATTGTATCTGACCGAGATACCAATTTTACTTCGAAATTTTGGAAATCCATAATGGTCCGTTTGGAGACAAAATTGTTATTCAACACATCTTATCACCACCAAACTAATGGAAAGATAGAAAGAGTGAACCAAATAGTAGAAGACATGCTAAGGATGCATGTAATGCATCAGTGTAAGAAGTGGGAAGACTACCTACCATTGGTAGAGTTTGCCTACAACAACGATTATCAAGGATCCTTGAAGATGAGCCCTTTTGAATTCCTCTATGGTAGATAGTGCAAGATTCCAATCAGACCCGACATGCTGAAAGAAATGGAACAACAAGTGGTTCAGATAAGACAAAATCTAAAGATTGCTCAGGATAGACAGAAAATTTACGCTGACAGAAAGAGAACCCCCAGAGAGTTCAAGACTGGAGACCATGTCTATCTTAAAGTTAGACCTAGGAAGAGTTCCCTGAGAATGGGATCCTGTACCAAGTTGGCACCTTATTATTGTGGACCCTTTGAAGTCTTACAAAGAGTGGGGCCTATAGCCTATAGGTTAGCACTTCCTCCCATAGTAAAGGAACATAATGTTTTTCATGTTTCATTACAGAATAAATATGTACATGATGCTAATCATAGAATTGACTGGTCTGTGGTCCAGATGGAGCCAGAGGGAGAATTATTGCTAGAACCCCAATGCATATTAGACAGGAAGGAAAACTCACTCAGGAACCGAACCATTGCACAGGGAAAGGTGCAATGGAAACACTTTGGCCCAGATGAGGCTACGTGGGAAATGGAAGATGCCATGAGACAGGCATATATGATTTTGTTTACTTCTATACATACATATCATGTTGATAGATAGAACATCGAGGACGGTGATTCCTTTAAGGGGGAGGGAATTGTAACACCCTGTTTCCCCCAATTTGTAAATATAACTATATGGACCAAGGAACTATGGAAAACTTAAAAATGTGAATATTTGATTTCATGGACCTTGTGTAGAAGGTCGATGAATGTAAATTCTGTTATTTTAATAGAGAATGGTTACATTTTGCATGACTGTTGAAAGAGGGGATGTGCTAAGAAATACCACAAAATGTTGTGAAATGTGGTGGAGGGGACCAGGAATGGTTGCGTTAACCTCCATCAAACCAATACCATGATGGAAATCAATTTGTTTAGATCAGAAAAACCCTCTGACCAGGAATCAATTCTCATCAGGATGGTAGGTGGGAAGGCCCCCTCAAGAGTTAATGACGGATGGGGTATACTGCCCATCTATAAGGCTTTCAGACCTGACCACAAACAGGGATATTCGAGCCACACACAATATTTTTGAGGGAGGCAAGAAAGGAAGCGTGGTGGGCAGAGGGAGACCTGTGGAGAAAATGCGAAGATGAGAGAGGAAACTCTCGGGTTCGAGGTAGGACTGAAAGAGGAAACAATGAGTTCTAATCACAAAAAATAGAGATTGACCTAGGAGAAGGAGAGTAACCTTCGTCGTTATCTATTTCTATATTGGGAGAAGGAGGGTAACCTTCATCCCTAAATTTCGTTGAGATGGAAGTAAGAGATTGAATATCAAAGCATCATGGCTTAAGCTCGAGGGTGTCTAGTGATAAATCCATTGGGATTGACTGATCGTATGGTTGGGTGGAAATGAGTACCCCTTTCAGCAGTCGCACCACACTTTATGGTTCTAATAAGTGTTTTCTTGCCTTATGTTTTGAATTGTAAATAATGGATGCATGTGAGTATTTGCATGTCTATAAAGGTTTCTTTCTCTGTATTAAATGATTAAGTTATGAATATGTGTTTGTTTCCTTGAGAACCTATAATTCTGCTTGGATTTCCATACGCCCCAGTTTAATCACTCAAAGGTGCTTTCCCTAGGAATTTACATCGTTGTTTTGGAGTCGAAGCAAGCCTCTCGACATATTTACTGATTTGGTAACCTCACAAGTTACCTTGCCCTGATTTAGATTTCAAATCTATGCAAGTCGAGAAGGTGTTCCCTCTAGACTAGTAGTCTAGGAGACTTTGAACTTGCGCTTATTTCCTTAACCAAAAACCCGACTAAGAGCAGGGATCATAGCCCCAGAGTTTTATAAAGATCCACGTGACCTGGGTCTAGGAACTTTGGCGCTCGAGGCTCTGAGATGTCAAGTTGTATGAAGGTCAAGTTAAACCCCGCAATTGATATGCATCATCGATCTATGAATGAAGATCGAGGGTGGGGAGTCATTGCGGAGCGCAAAGGTGAAAATAGTGGTCGCTCTAGTTTGTGGCCCATAATTCACCCTTGTCGTTGATCTCAACGGGCTGGAGGATCAACGATCACGTTTAGACTAGAATAAAGAAAACGCTTTCCATATTGTGGAGGTCGAACTCCCTGGTAAAGAATCTCCATGTTGGAACCCCACAATTCCTATGAACAGTAGATCATTGTTGACCTTCGATCTGAGTTTGAAGCGATCCCTAAAATGCAAGGAGCGCGTGGGATGGAGAAAACCTTCAAAGAGATCAAGCTCAGAAAGGATATCACTTATCATAAGTGTTGACGATATCCAAGAGTACGACTCGTAGGAGGAGAAAAGGTTTAAAACCTTTGAAGACTAATAGGAGCGATAGTGGTCGTTGGATCATAGTGAAAAGGATTGACAACTGTTGGATCTGAGGAAGATGCATGAGTCTTAACATTCACACACATGAGAGAGAGAACCTGTCAAGCTTTGAGACTCAAATTTTCCAAAGCCCGAAGAGCCGGAAACCCGAAGTAGAATCTTATTCGTTCGATTGCAGGAATAGATCTGAGGCATCAAATTGTTCGGGGTAAACTTCAAGCGTCGGATCATCAAAGAGGATTTGAACCGTCAGATACCATGAGTCTGGGAGGAGGCAAGTTAAAACTTGAGATTCCCGAAGTGTGGAAAGCCGAACAACCAAAGAAAATATGTATCGTTGGATCCAGGAGGACACATGTTGACAGGTCAAAAGATCCAGAGGAAGGAGAATTAGGTGGAAGTGTTGAAACACCCAAAGCCTGAAGAGCCGAAGAGTCGTGATTCGTCGATTGGCATAGGGACACTTGTCAACAGATCGAGAGCTCCGGGAAGATTGTAGTGGGGTTTCAGTTTGAGAACTGAGATTTATGAACCCCAACGACCCAAAAAACCGAAGTGAACTTGGAACGACAGATCTAAGGGAGACGTGGCATGAATCCATGAACTCCAAGTAAATTCTTGAAGTGATTCATAGTGATTGGATTTGGAGAACACGTGGCGCAAATCCGTTGATCTAAAATTGAAGAAGACTTGAAAAACTTGAAAAATTATTGCAAGTGAATGTTATGTGTTTAAAGAAAAAGGATCAGTTTGCAACACATAAATGAAAGGATTACTTATGCAAATTACACATAGACATCAGCATAAATATTGAACAACA
>SNQJ01S0001766.1:73996-109245 GCA_010110895.2 Picea sitchensis | reverse complement strand
AACTTGCAAACAATCAAGTCTTCAAAACCAGTGCTCTGATACCAACTTGATCTAAAATTGAAGAAGACTTGAAAAACTTGAAAACTTATTGCAAGTGAATGTTATGTGTTTAAAGCAAAAGGATCAGTTTGCAACACATAAATGAAATGATTACTTATGCAAATTACACATTGACAGCAGCATAAATATTGAACAACAGACATAAAACACAACAATTGATAAAGGAGTTCACCCCTCTTATGGGCTACATCTCCTGGTCCAGCTTCCAATGGATCATTATTATTAATTGCTCAAAAAGTGCTCCAAAACATGTCTTATAATGCTCAAACTGACAAACCGACTGCTCCAATGGCTTCCCAGCGTCCCAAAACCCCTGTCTGGGCTCTTTCGGCACCTCAATCGGTCGAAAAATGAGAAAGATAGGCCTCTTGGAAGTCCCTCCTTCAAGCTTGTTGTCTCTGGTTCTACAATTCGCACCCTCCTTGAATGAACCTGGCTCACACGCATTTTAAAGCATATAAACCCGGTATCGAGCGCAACCGCGCCAATGGTGCAAACCGTAGGACGGTTAAGGGCGCGCCAGCCCCTAACCGCCTCGGCACCTGGGCATATGGCGCATGTGACCGCGCGCTAGGAAAACAAGTGGTTAATTGGTTATACCGGATGTAACCTCCCCGCGCTTCGGATTAGGGTCACATGGCAAAACATATACAAACTCCCACAACCAAGGGCTATACGCCAACCATTACAACCATGCGTATAACACATATATTATGGCCACATGCGTATCAAAGGACCGCGGGCTTTTCCGTGTGAATTTTCCCGCGCATACAAATATATGGTTACACATTGCGCGGACTTTGGTTTAGCACCATTGCATGGTCATATATGTTCATACACAAGACCGCGGGTCGAGGCTAAGCCCCGACCCGTCCCCCCCGCCATCCAATACAATATGCAAATTCAAATGTTTTAAAACATACATATATACCAAGGAACAACCCAGCGGTATAACGGTTGGCCGGTTATGTGAAAACATTGTGTGGAGGGAGGTCCGGGGGTCGAACCCCGCGAACTCCAACAATATTTTTATAACAACATAAACCAAACAAATGGGGGACACGTGGCGCCCATGGATTGGGCCACGTGTCCTCATATCATTTGCCACCAACCGGACACATGTCAACTTCCTATTCGCCATCCATCAACCAACAAAAACCTGCCACGTCACCACTGTACGGTCGTACGACCCGTACGACCCTACCACGTCAGACCGTACAGACTGTACGAACTGGTACAGTGAGCATCTTAAATTTTTTGCCTGTTTGCCTTGACGAATAGATCACGATATCTTCTCCATACGGACTATGTTTGAGAAAGTAAATATACCACCGGAATCAGGAAGACGAGACAGACGCAATGGCATTGTTTTCGTCGCATTCCGAGCACTTTGAAAATTGAGCAAAATTTGATCCCCTGATCATCCATGAACTTAGGGTAAAGTCCTGAAGTGATTCATAACCATTGGATTCAGAGGACACATGGCACAAATATGTGAGCTCTGGGTGAATACCCGAAGTAATCCCTGATCATTAGATCAGAGGGACACGCGTTAGAGGATTGTAGCCTTCAGATAAAATTCATTGGGGAAAAAGGTTTGAGATTTGAAATCTCAGAAGTTTGAAACCCATAGGAGATCTCGTTCGTTGATCAAGAAGAGGGTTGGAGGATCATTGATTTGGGTTAAATGGTCAAACAACCGAAGTGGAAGCAAGACTGTTGATCAAGCAGGACAGGTGTCTACATATTTTCAGCTACGAAAGTTTGAAGTACGGAAGAAGCAAGGTTTGAGATTTCAAAACCCCGAAGTCCAAAATTTTGAAGTGATCACAGTTGTTGATCTATGAGGGATAGATCTGGTCCGTATATTTGAGAGGTGCATATATGAACTGTTGATTCAAACAGTATTGTCAAGATCACGAGATCAAAGATTTCGTAGCATTGCAAGGACAAGAGTTGTGTGAAGTTTAAAATAACAAGGGTGGGTCGCAATTTAAATCATGGTTTTGTCAGGAGGACACGTGGAGACTTGAGGAGGATTGCGGGCCCAAAATTAGTTTGACCCCAAATCGCTTGTGGTCGCGCCCGCAATCGCGTGGTCATAGCCAAGGTCATATCTGAGGAGAGGCTAAGAGAAAATAGGCTAACACCAACTGTGAGACTTCGCTGAAGCATGAAGAAGAAGGTCATGGGCATCATAAGACCTGCAACATAGGCCAAAAGGGACCATGTCTGATTTAGAGGTGAGACTATCATGGTCTCAAAGTCTCGTTTGATTTAGAATCGAAGAATCTTGACCGGAGGCTCAGGCTGAGTCTTGGACTTTCCAAATTAGAACCCGTAGAGAGAAAGAGGATTTTCTTTTGTAAGGAGGATGAAACTTTTTTCTCATTTTTCTTTTCCCCATCGCGGGTATGTTACATTCCATGTCTTCTTCAACTATATCCATATTGAAATCCGCATCCACTTTTGCTTCCACTTCCACTTCCTTGTCCAACCCAGGGCTAGAGTTCTTGGAAATCCAATCTACCAGCCAACTGGGGGGAATTTCTTCCTCCACCATGCAGATTCCATGCTCCATAGGTCAGGCTTGGGACAAGGTGATGATGCTAGGATCGAGCAGGGAGTTCAAGGGTTGTTGCACAGGAGGAGGAATTTATTCTTCCATCGGGCAACTTCCCATGCCATGCATATTTTCAGAAGGGGATGGTGGCAACTTCTGGGCATGAGGGGAGGGAGGGGGAGTCTCAGTTCAATTCTAGCCTCTTCTAGGGGAGCTGGTCGAAGGGAGGGTCTACGAAGGGTCAGAGTGGTTGCAGCATGTAACGAAACTGTAATATAGTGGCCCCATTTTGGGTTTTCCATGCTCTCTAGGCATGATTGAAGGATAACAGTGAAGATGGGGCAACAAAAGCGAATTCCAATCTAATGGAGTTACACATGTGAAAAGGAGAAGGAGAGAGGTGACCAACAGAGTGAGGGAGGCGACGAGAGGAGGTTCACGGCATGAATGGATAGGAGGCCAAGATAACTAGAGAGGCAACAAAACTTGGTGAATGACAAAATTCTCTGGAGCTCTTACCTTCATATCGATCAACTGAATGTTGGTGGGGGGCACCATGAAAGCCGAAGTGACATTAGCCTGAGGATGAGTACCCTCCGCAGAGCTCCAGAGCTGGTTAACATGCATATCCATTAAGTTTTATAGGTAGAGTAGTGCACTACCATAAGTGTGATGGTAAGGCCAATCATTCAAATGGTGTAGGGATGAGGGCGATGGTTGGGGGTAATAACTCCCTAGGCTGCCTGCGCACCACCTTTCTCACTATTTCTAGATGTCACCCCATCCGAGGGTAGAATGTCTTGAAGAGCCATCTTCTTTCTCTAAAGAAGCAGCTGGATGTCTTAATATTTCCCTGTGTTGATGAAGATGTCGCACAGAGGAGAGGAAACTCCTTCATTTTCTAGCCTATATGCTACTTGGTTGGCTTCTCGACGGATGTGAGAAGTGTTGATCATTAGAGTAGGTCGTAGTAAGGCTTTCAAGCTATTTAAAAAGGCCCAGAATATTCAAATTGGGGGTAATCTTTTCAGGATCATTTCCATTAATGATTTTGGTAGCAAGATTAATGATTAATTTGGAATCCCCTTCAATTATAAGGTGAGTGAGTCCTACATTCACTGCCATTTGGATTCCTCTAACAAGGCTCCACAATTTTTTTGAATTGTTCGTGTCATATCCTATATGCTCAACCAAGAGGTAATGAATATGTCCAAGACTGTCCCTGATGACTGCTCCATATCCAGCTAAACTGAGATTTCCCTTGGAAGCCCCATCAAAGTTGACTTTGTAGAATTTAGGGGGTGGGGGAGACCAAGAAAGGGGGTTGGAATGGGACAAAGGTTTACAGAGTTGGGTTATAGAAGGAATCAGGGGAAGGCCTGTTTGCCAGGATGCAAGAATGAAAATCTCTGAGGGTTCCAATGGAAAGTCATCCCGGGTCTAGGATTGGGTAAGAACTGTGTCCTGAAGATGTTTGTGGATAGTGGGCGAGAGGATATTTGGAGGGGAAGCTTGAGAATGAAAAATACGTCTATTTATTTCTTTCCAAAGTAGCCAAACAAAAAACCTTGGAAGGATTTGATAGATTCTATTTAGTATAGGGATTTGGAAGGCTTCGTTTCCCTAATTTCTGATGGTATTTATAATGTTGTTTCTTTCTCTTCTGGTTCTCCTCATATGTTGAGAAGCCTGATCCCAGATTAGTCCACTGAAAGGATATTGATTGAGGATGTGCTCCATTGTCTCTTCCTATTGCTGACAAAGATGGAAAATTGAGGACCCTATGAACCCTCTTCGCCTTAAATTATCCCAGGTTAAGATTTTGTTTTGGTTAAGAAGCCAGAGGAAGGTGGATACTTTTGGCCATAGCTTGGATTTCTATATTATGTTCCATAGGATTTCTTTCTGTTGATTCTGGAAGTTTTCCTGTAGATAATAACCTTCTTTGAGTGTGAACATTCCATTGGGATTGTGCCCCCATTAGAGAATATATGGATCCTCACTTATCCAAATCTTTCTCTTGTTTATCATTTCTTTCCAAGGTTGTATATCACAGTCCATCGTCACCTGTAGTTCTTGTGGCGATGCTTTCTAGCTACGCCGTGGAGGATGAAGAGGGAAATCTAGCCATAGGTCAACTACTTTTTGTTTATTCCAATCTTCCTGAGCTTGGTAAGGGAGAAGGTTTCCCTTTGATTGTAGTGGGGTGAGTTGTTTCTAGGAGTTCGTCCAAAAGAGAGCACTCTGACCATTTCTAATTTCCCAAAAGGCCTGATCTTGTATTAGCAGTCGATTTTTGCTGGCCGCATTCCATATGTTAGATCTTGGGATCTGACATGTCAACCAAACGAGTTGAGATTGAGGGGTGTTCATAGTGTATTTTTGTCTCCAAAGTTTATCCCAAAGTTGTGTTGGATTTTTGAGCCAGCGCCACCAAATTTTATCTCCCATGGTGTTATTTAGCATACCTGGGTCACGAAGACCTAGTCCCCCCAAAGATTTCGGTTTGCAAACTTTGTCCCAACTGACAAGGGGCCATTTTTTGTTGGGGTCATGTCCATGCAAGAGGAAATCTTGCTGGAGGTTTCATACACTTTTGATAACATTTTGTGAAGCTTCCTTATATGAGAACATATAGGCAGGGATAGCTTGACGCAACAATTTTAGGAGGACAGTCTAGCCGGAAGGTTGAAGGATATGAAGGTCTAGTTGTTGAGGCAATTGGAGATGGAGAGGAGAAGGAATTCCCAAGAAATATTTTAGGATGCATAATCTGAAAGGGGGAGACCCATGTAATGGGAAGGAAGGGAGGAAATGGGTATTTCAAGCATACGAGAAATATGAAGTTGAACTGGCAGGGGGGTGTTAAAGAATAAGAGATGTGATTTGTCCAGATTAAAGGAGGTGCTAGAGGCTTCACTGAAATCATTGAGAATATTGTTGAGTTTGATGGCTTCCTGAGCTATGGGAGAGTTCAAGAGCATGTTGTCGTCCACAAACTGGCTGTGGGAGGAAGTTGGTTGTAGCCCATGTAGATGGAGACCTTGGAGGGATCCATCCATAATAGAGGCTTTGATATAGAGGCCTAGACTTTCTTCCATGATGACAAAAAGAAAAGGGGAGAGGGGATCTCCTTTCCGAATACCTTGGGTGGGTGAGAACGGTTGCGAGGGGAATCCCTTAATAAGGATGGAGAAAAAAGCAGAGGAGATGAGATGCATTACCCAGGCAATCTAGTCATTATCGAAACCAAAGGCTAGTAGGAGGGCTTTCATGTAATGCCATATTAGGCGATCAAAATATTTTGAGAGGTGAAGTTTAATTAACATAACTGGGGTGCATGTGGTCTTGAGTGAATGGATGACTTCGTGAACCAAAATGACACTGTCCATTATCTGTCTTCCCTCCACATATCCTGATTGTTCTTCGGAGATGATGAAAGGGAGGATCGGATTGAGTCGCATAGCAATGAACTTGGAGATGATTTTGTAGATTACGTTACAAAGTGTGATTGGCCTGAAGTTATTCGTATTGGTGACTCTTTCCTCCTTGGGGATCAAGGTGAGAAAAGTGGTGTTTAGAGTAGGGAGGACCTTTCCAGTGACGCAAGATTCTTCAATTAATTTTCAAACCTCCTCACAGATCATGGGCCAACAATAATGGAAGAAGTCTGTGATGAAACCATCATGTCTAGGCGCTTTTCCTAGAGGCGTTTTTCCTAGAGGCATCTCTTTAATTTCCTAATCTAATTCTTCTTGTGTTATAGGTCTCATGAGGGATTGTTTTTGTTCCAGGGTTATTAGGAAAGGAATATGTTGAGTGATGTGATTTATGGCTGGGGTTCTGTCGATGTCAGGCTCTGACAACAGATTCTTGTAATAATTAACCAACTTTAAAGAAATTTCATCATGATTAAGAATAGTGTTACCTTGTGTGTCCTCAAGTTTTGTGATGCGGTTGATGAAGCGTCTATGGATCATGGAGCAATGGAATAATTTGGTGTTCTTTTCTCCCTCCTTGAGCCATTAGATTCGAGACTTCTATCTCCACAATGTTTCCTTCTACTTGTAATGGTCTTCCAGTTTCCTTTTTAGGATCTCCTCCTCCAGTTTTTGGTTCTCTGTGTGACCTATTAGAATGATCTCCCACTATATTTCCTCAAGTCTCTTCTCCAGAGCTTTCTGATCTTGGAATATGTTTCCAAAGACATCCTTGTTCCACTAACAGAGTTGTTGCTAGAATTTTTTTATCCATTGCTGGAATATATATACATCTTGGTACCTTGTTGAATCTCTACTTTCGCCCACCAGACTTGGGATAGTTCATGGAAATCTGGATGAGATAGCCAGAATTTTTCAAACTAGAATGGTTTGAATTTTGGGGTGGAAATCATATCAAGCCAAAATTGAACTAGCTAGTGGTTCGAGCCAGATTTGGGTAGGATGGTTTCTTCCACCATTGGTCCCTCCAACATTAGGGTTTCAGAGATTAAGAAGTGATCTAACTTGCAGGATATCTACTAAAGGCTTGAACGCTTATTAGACCAGGTGAAGGAGCCTTTTTTGTTTCGATGTCAACTAATTTGAGGTGCTCAATGAGGTTTCTGAGATTGAAACTAACTTGGTCAAGATGTTTCTTTCCACCTCTTTTTTCTTCTAGGGTTAGTATAATGTTGATATTCCCTCCCACTATCAATCACCTGTGACCAACAAGTGTCCCGAGATAGGATAGGTTGTTGAGGAAGAGATCCTTCTCATGACTTATCTAAGGGTCGTATGTGGTGGTGATCACTCCATCTTTGTTGGAACCAATGGAAAAATAGTGGGAGGTGAGGGTATTTATCGTGGAAAGAGCTTGATTAATGATGACTGTAGCCAGATTCGAGAGTATAGCTAGACCACAAACTTCTCCCTTTGAGTTTGTGTAGATGTAGTTGCATGTATGCCAACACCTCTTGAATATCTCCTCGGCCATTTTTTCGACACATTTAGTTTCTTGTAACAGAACAATGTTAGGATCCCCTGATTTTATGCAGTTGCAGAGAATCCTCTATTTGGATTTCCCATTTAGGCCCCTAATATTCTAGGTGATGATCTTCATCATTGAGGGTTGGAGGGTTGAGAGAAGAAGTTCTCAGGTAGCCGATGTATCTGGCTCGAGTTGATCAAATAAATTCCTTCTTCCTTTATCAATTGCTGTGTTGATTTGTGTCCTTGTCGTCGGCCTTCTTTGGGATTTATTTTGGGATCTGGATTTGGGTTAGGGCTGACTCCTAGCCAAGAGGTAGCCCCAGCAGTAGAGTCTAGGAAAACCTTGTGGACATTCCGAAGTTTCTCTACCAGTATGGTTTCCAGGTCCTTTTTGTTAAGGGATTCCTCTAGCTTGTCTAGATCTATGTCTGCTAGTTCTTACTCATCCATTTTCATCGGGGTGTCTTCTTCATCTTCTGTAGTAGTGGAAGTAGTCGCCCGGGGAAGTGTATCCGTTTTTTTTTTTGTTTTCTTTGTATTTGTATTTGGGTTTTGTTTCTCTTTTCCTTTGTTGATGTTCTGGTCCATGGACTTATGGGGGTTATCAACCTCTTCATCTTCTGGAAAATTGTGGAGGGCGTCAAAGGCGTTGTTGTTGGGGCTTCTGCGTCCATTGCTTTGGTTGGGTTTTTTCTGGGCTTGTCTCCTTTGGTTCATGACTTGGGTGACTCCATCCTTTTGTTTATATTCAACAGTTGGTTTTGTTGGAGCATTGAGAGGGAAGTCCCTGAAGAGGTGCCCATGTTCGAGGAATTTTCTGCATCTAAACAGGATGTGTTTGTAGTCAATGGTTTGTGTCCATTTTTCGTCTTGATATTCCAAGTTGACCGAGCCAGGTAAGGCTTTGGAGATTTCCATGTAGACATAGATACGTGCATATGATGTATACCTCATTTGCTTGGTACCTTATGATGATTTGACATGCCTACCAAGTGCGTTTCCAATGCCCGCTAAGATTTCTTCCAGCTAGAACTCCTGGGGTAAAGAGTAGAGGCAGATCCAGACTGGAGCGAAGGCGAAGTCCTCCTTTTCTGGGCTGAAGTGATCTTTCCATAAGCATAGGTACAATCCCACTGAGTTGTAAAAGTAAGGGTCGTTCTCAAAGATTTGGTCCTTCTCCTCCAGGTTATAAAAGATGACCGCGAAGAATCCCTTCGAGCTTAGCTAGAGCTCATAGTCTCCTTTTGGGTTTCACCGGGTTTTTATCCATCGAGTGAGGTCTTTTCCGAGGGCCAAAACCCTAAAAATTTTCCGATCAGAGCATGGTACTTCATGAATTGGGTATTTTCTCCAACCCTAGTGGATTTGATCACATATTTCGACGCTACTAGTGCCTAGGGGATGCATTTCCCTGGAACCTAGGTTTGAGGAGATTTTGGATGTGATGGCTTGGCATCCATGACCGTATAATTTTATTGTCCATGTTCTTCTTGTAAGATATTTTTACGGAGATGCGACGGAGGTTCAAAGGGCATTTTCTTGGCTCAGGCACCTTCCATTTCGTTGGTTGTAACATTCCGATACTAGGGGTTTTTCACCCCTCCTTCCGAGGTCATGATACTGTGTCAGGGGAAGCGACATGCAAAACTATGACAGCTGTGAGAAGGGGTATTATAAGGATGTCAGGGCTTGTGCAGACGCAAGGCATGAAACCCTAGTAAGAGCCAATTTTCCCGAATATCTATAATCACGAAAGCACAATAAATGATCCATCCTAACTATGATTAGTTAAGAGTGTTGAAATAACTAAATATTTTTACAATGTATTTTTATTTCCATTCTTTTGTACTTCATCTTTTATTTCCTTAAGTGTGAATATTTTAAAGAATAATTTGTACAAGAAAAAACATATTTTCGTTGGTTGAGACGAAACCATACCTTATAACTAGAGGATAACTCCTAAGAGAACCATACTTTATAATGAGAAGGAATGGTCATGCATTTTAATATTGTTTATCCCTTACTTAGTTACAAATCCTACTCAATGTTTTACTTTTTTTTTTTTCTTGATTGTTCTCAACCCTCCAATTAGAAAAGAAAAAAAAATAAAAAAAATCTTATTTTTCTATTATAAAAAAACATGATGATGATGATTAATGTCCACTGAGACCAATTTGTCAATCTGACCTTAAGAAGGTAAGAGATTACTTCGATTTCTTTAAAATTGCATTTCTATGCTAAAAAAACATTGAGAGAAGCATTTCACGATCACCATAGTTTTAATAACTTAGGATGTTAGGAAGGTCGGTAATGTGGAAAATATTTTTAAATTGGGATCAAATATGGGTATAGGAAGGGAAGTGTTTTTCATCTTCTACCTGCTTAGTTTCACAAAGATGACATATTATTTCATCCCATGGTGTTTTGGGAGTTTCCTATCACCAAATTTTATTATGTAGCTCGTGAGAGTTTCTTCTTATTTTAACAATGTTGATTTTCTTCTTTGCACTTTTCAAAAAAGAGAGGTAATTTTGATCTTCTAAATTATGGTTGACTGCCTCCTTGTAGTATCTTAATTTCCTTTTATCCACTAATTCTTTATCACATCACATATTCTCCTTAAATTTATAAGTGATAATATTTGTAATATTATCGATATTCTGCATGATGGCTTCTTCTTGTATTCCCCAATGATTTAGCCGATATTTGACATCTTTATGTCATCCCAGCTTAAACCGCTGGTGGTTTTGGCTGGAGTTTGAAGCAATTTTTGGGAGCCTTTTGTCATCCATTTTGTTTATCTTGTTATTCTACATTAGGTACCTAATCATAACAATGCTCTCAATGGGAGGAAGGATTTCTTCTATGAGGAAGATGGGATAGGGTGTATTGTTCTTAATTTTGAGATCATAAGTTATAAAAAAAAAATGCATTTGTTTTATCTTTCTCTGGGATTATCTAGATATACTGCAACCCCAAACTTCACATCCTTATAAGATAAATGGAGTGACGAGAGTGTAAAAGAGGAGGTTTTTTTTAATCCCAAAGCCAAACATCGATTGATTTACAATTGTTTTTGAGCCCATAATAAGCTTTCCAACTTCCATGTATCATTTTTTCAACGCTTTAGTTCCAATTGAGCTTGTGGTGGATATCTATTCCAAGATACTTGTATCAAGGCATTTCATCCAAGCTATTGTTTTCATAAACAAAAGTATCGTAGGTGAACCTTTTGGATTTGATTATTATAAACTTTGTTTTGCCAGTGTTCATAGTCATGCCCATGCTAGAGCAGATGTCGTTAAGGGTTATTAATTGCTTACTTAGGTCATAGGAACTTTTTTCCATAAGAACAATATCATTAGCATAAATAAGGAGGATGATGACTATACTAGTGAGAGTTAGACCAACTTAATTTGCATCCTCCAAACAATCTTCTAAGTTATCAATATAGATGCCGAAAAGGGTTGGGGATAAGAGACAACCTTTCTTGACTCCTATGTTATAGTTAATTTATTCTGACTAGCCCTTAGTGTTCCTAAAGTTGGCAATAACTTTCTCATATAGCCTTACCGCAAGAACTCTCAACTTGAAAGGGACTTTAAGCTCTTCTAACCTATGAGAAGTTAGTCTTAGACACAGTGTGAAAATCTTTTCTAAAATCAATGAAACAACAAAAGAGATCTTTTTTATCATTACGACACTCCTCTACAATGGTCCTAAAGGTAAGAAGGTGGTCTACAGTGGAACAACAACCTCTAAACCCATCCTCACCTCTATCTCTTTTTCCATGGCTTTCTAGCCATGTGCTGATCTTCTCTTCCAAAATACTTCCATATAGCTTAGCTAAAATGGGGCTAATCATAATGGTCCTATGATTAGAGAGATTTATTTTATCCCCTCTTTTAAAAATAGGTACAATGAGGCTTTGAGTCTAGGTTTTAGGAAGCCTTGGTGGATAGCTAAATTGAAGAGCTTATGTATGTGAGGGATGAGGATATGTCCTCCAATTTTTAATATTTCAACTTGGTAACCTTCAATGTCCTTAGATTTTCCTTTTGAGAGTTGCTTAACCCCAAATTTAATGTATTTTATAGAAAATACTTCATCCTTTGTAGAGCTATTTGGTATGCTATTCATGACGTTAGGGGATTCATACATATTTTTAACTTAGAAATTCCAGTCCTTCAAAGGAATCTTATTATTTTCTTTAGTTTAACAAGTTAGAATTTGCCTCCAGAATTTCTTAGGATCTATCTTAAATAGATGCAAAAGCTTCTCTTGCTTTCTAAGTATATAGTCTTTTTTTTTGTGTGTGTATTTAATTCAAGTTTTGTATTTATTTATCTTATTAGATTTTAAAGATGCATTGTAAGCATACCTAATAACTTTTCTAGCAATTTTACATTCATTATCGTACCAAAGGTTAGTGATACTTTTTTTTTTTTTAATTGTTTATTAAAATATAGAAGATTGATATAAAATTCTAATATTCAACTTGTGATACTATATGAGTTTTAAAGCATTGCTTAACTTTATATCAACTTTTTGTTTTTCAAAAAGTAGGTTCCTTTAAGTGTCACCGAATTAAAAAAATCCAAAAAATCTTATTTTTCTAATAAAAAAACATTATAATAATCGTAAGAAGGCCCGCTTTTAACTAATATAAAGAGAATTATAATGATTGTAAGGGTCTCCCTCTTGAGTACCTTTTATCAAAAGCAGCAACCCTATAAGGATAAGGATATACATGTTCTGAGGTTATTTAACAGAAGAAATAAATCACGACTGATTCTGATAACGGGTCCGACTTACCAGCAGTCGTCCCTGACCAGTCGTCCCTGACCGTATAATTTCAATCGACACGCACTAAACTTTGATACTAACTTGCACAGGTCTATGGGGTGCAAGGACGAGTTGCAATCGGACGTTTAATTTTCTATTATGCGCTGTAACTTCAAAATCTTAAAATGTATAATTGGTTTATAAAAGTTGATGACAACCTGACATATTTACAATTGAATGTTGTTAACAGTCAAATCGATTTAAATAAACTTTACTTAACAATCAGATTGATTTCAATAAACATAATAACATTTTAATGAGATAGCAGAAAACAAAGCATTATTCTAAACGTTTTTTTATCTTTTAGCAGTTTTCTGTTAACTTTTTTTCTTTTATTTTGCTTGAAATTCGATGATGAATGATTGGATTTGCAGATTTGAGTGGTTAAGTTTGTATACTAGAATGTTCCGATGATTTTTTTACCAGATTTCGGCCAAAAAAAACCTAAAAAGTAGAAGATTTAGTCAACCCCAATCCCAAAACAAAAGTTCATGTTTGATTATTTATTTATCAATAACATATATGTTACAACAAAATACATAATATATTCAAATTGTATACAGAAATATAGACTCATTGACAAGTACCACCGTGTGAATGGAAGCGTGTAAATGAAAGAAAATGTAAAAAAAATGTCAAATTCGATTCTCACCCCCAAACCCTATACACATAATACTGTTACTACCTGTGCCCTATACACATAATACTGTTACTAAAAACAAACAGATCGGATAGTCCTGTGGCATGGGCTATTAATCATGTCCATCAAACGAACGCCCAAGATTTCCTATTTAAACGAATAGCTGCGACAGCTTTCGCTTCCGATGCCATTACTATTTATACACCATAGTCTTAGACTGCCATCGAGACTCCCACTGTACAATACAAACATTTGAGAATCACTGCTACGCCCTTCCTTATCTCCATAATCATCATCTACACTTGTAGAACAACTGTTACTGTCTTGATATGAACATGATGACAAAGAAGAATGAAAAGAAGAGGAATTTCGTGACAGCAAGGAAGAATAGGTCGTCCATGCAGGAGCAGCAGCTGCCATGCATTTGACAGAGCTACTGTGGCCTTCCAAAACTGCCAAGCATGTGTGATGGGTTTGGCTTCCTGATACCAACTCCCTCTTCCAGATCCTAATAGTTTTGTCTGCAGACCCACTGCATAGCAATTTCCCAACGCTTGTCAAGCACAAAACCGAACGTTTATGACCCCTTAGAGTTCCTTTGTAAGATATAATTTCGAGAGACTTCTCATCTGAAGTCCAGAAGTTGATCTCAGAGGCTGAGGTCCCGGAGTATAAAACTAGTTCATTTGAGCTTAGCGTTATAGCATTGACTGGAGACGCGGGAATATCCTTGCCTTGTTTGAGCTGTATGACCAGTCTATGATGGCATCTGTTTTTTCTCTTTACTGTCTCTCGCTTCCATCCTTTTACCGTTCCATCACCTGAAGCTGTAAACAGCATCCCATGTCCGCCAACCGCAATGGCATTCACTGCATCGTTATGGGCTTTGATTGACTCCAGGCACACGAAATCTCGTAATCTCCAAACCTTTACGGTCTTATCCCACGAACCTGAGTACAGAAGGTCATCGTCAAACCCTACGGCCAAGCAGGCTATTGCATCGAAATGCTTAAACCATGGGCTTTTGTGATGTCGTCGAATTTCCACATGATTGTCGGATCGGAAAAGATTCTTGAGATGGTCTCTCGTGGTTGGTAGTGTGGTCGATAGTTTCAGAGACACAGGACGCCTTGTCGGACGATGCCATACTCGGATCTTTTTGTCGGTGTGGGCGCTGTACACTTTATTTCCTGCTACCACAAAAGACTTTACTGATTCATTTTTGCAACGAACTGTTCTCACGTGAACCATGTCGCAACTCTCCATATTCAGGATGTGTATTTTGCCTTTCACTGTACCAGCATACACCATGTTGCGGCCGAAGGTTGCTACAGAGATTATGGGGTCGCTACCTGGGAGTATTCTAGTGATGAATTGGGACAAATAGTTAGTGAGACAAGGCTTTTTTTCATCGACGGATGAGTCAGAAAGTAAGGAGCATGATGAAACATAAGTTACTGATTTGAAGCCGAACTGGCATTCAGTTGGATCCATAACGGAGCAAATCCGATGGAAACTTTGGATCAACCGATTTAAACGAGGATCATGAGCAGTAAATTAATCCTTCCTCGAAATGTTCATTAAAACAAAGTTGAGGGTCGGTTCGGGACATCAACGAACAGGCAACGAAGTCAACCATCGACTTTGCTGCATGAACGTAGGATGGCCGGAACTGGCAAATCGAATTAAATTAGGGTTAGGTGGAGCAATCTATATATAATGGTTTGAAGCGCTTGAGATTCTGTTTTTAAGGTTGAAATTAGGATAAGTATGGAAGGATGGATCAAATCGGAACGTTCATCTGCTTGAAAGGGTATGTGCTGTTAGCTAATCAAATATGTAAATGTTCATGTGATAATGACTGTAAGATTTGTTGGCAACGCTGGAGTGCAGAGAGAGATTAAAAATTGCAACGTTCAACATCTGCGAGATTCGAGAGGGATCTGTAAGTGATTGTGCCTCCGTTTTTGGTTAAATAATTTGGCAATGTCGTTTTGTTTTTGTATATTAAACGCTTTGGACTTTCCTGCACTGTTTTCCTCCTTAATTTTCTCAGTGCAGAATCAATCATGGGAGAAGGTTACATCGCGGCATTGCGATTTCTCGGGAATCTTTATAGTGATGGTGATGTACATTGAGATTCCGTGGCAGTACAAGTTTAATTCTTTTTTCAGAAACAAACGGGACATCATCCATCTGTACCTTCGATCACATCTGTTTTTGGCTCCGTTTTGAATTTGCACAATTCTATATACTTTTAACTTGATCGACCTCTCGGCTGCGCCCACGACTGTATTTGGTTGAGGAATATTATATATACCGACGTGAACAAAAGAGTAATTTATAGAGGAGCAAAGTTTAGTTTTGTTGAATAAATATATAAATATATCTGGGAGGAGATAGCGTGCATTGTGCTTCTTTGATTCATAACTGTGAGGTGTACGTTGCTCTTACGTCCAGGTACAATTATTATTAAAAAAAAAAAAAATATTTGAATTTTTTTAAACAATTAAAGATTTTAGATTTAGTTATTATTATCTCTAGACAAATTCATTTACTAAACAACATTGGGAAATTTCAATATTATATGGAAAATATATTTAATCAAAATGCATGTTTAAGATGCTAATTTATTAATAAATTCATTGACTTGCCAAGTCCTTTTACGAAATTTAAATACTATATATAAAATTATAATCCTGAAGAGGCATGTCCGTTTAGGAAATTTATATAAAATTCGGTTGATCGCCGTGTATGTTTAAGAGACGGAATACATTGAATTTGAACGTGTATGTTTAAACTACGGAATACATTGAATTTTAACGACACGCTAAAGCTTTGTATTTACGCTTATTTATAATGTTGATAAATTAATGAAGTTTGATTGAGAAAATTAATATTATTAAAATAAGAATAATTTTTTATAAATTTTATGGTGAAATAGATTGTTGGACAGTTTTTAAAAAGGTTACTTGTTCAGAGAATTTGTCTTTTTTTAGAAGGTTAAGATTGAAGTTGAATATTACTTTCTCTTAAAATATTATGTATATATTCATATTACCCACATTAAATATCAATTTCAAAATATTTATTGTAATATCAATCTTTTTAATTCATCAAAATTATGATAATTTATGAAGATTTATCTTCTAACTTTTTAAAAGTAAAAATAAAAATAAAATTTTAAAACAATTCAAATAACAGTTTTTATTTTTAAAATTTGATAAATCAATATTAATATTAATAACCATCACTATTATAACATTATTATTTTAAACATTCTTTTTACTAGTTAGTGAAAAACGGATATTACCTATTATTCTCGTTCGATAGAAACTCCCAAAACTTATGATAAAAAACACACACAATGGTTCAATTCATGCATTTTCTTATTTTTCATATTTGATTATCAAGCGTGGCTATATATCATACGCATATTATCTATTATTCTCGCTCTATAGAAACTCCCAAAACTTATAATAAAAAACACACAATGGTTCACTTCATGCATTTTCTTATTTTTCATATTTGATTATCAAGCGTGGTTATATATCATTTTTATTGTATGGTGTTATCAATGTATCATTGATTAATAATTTAAGTCTATACCATCATAATATTATTTTTTTAAACTTAGTAATAAAAAAACTGATATTATGTATAGTTTGCTTATCAATGTGGGAATATATATTTTCATTGTATAGTGTTATGTGTGTATTACCGATTAATAATTTAAAACTCCATGCCATCATAATATTATTATTTTAAACATCCCCTTAGACTTATTAATAATAAAAAAATGATATTATCTATGATTTGATTATCAAGGTGGCTATATATCATTTTTGTTGTACAATGGCTATATATCATTAATAAAGAAAGTCTATGTCACGTGATGTATTAATAAAGAAAGTCCATGTTACAAGTGAGGAGGAGAAACTTTATAAGATTGTTGAGGGGTTGGATTTCCAATGGTAGAAATTAAATTTAAGGATGAGGTTTAATTAGACTTTTTCTTATTTAGTATGATATAATATTGTTAATGATATAATTATTTTTATAATTTTATAGTTATCTAGTGTAAAAATTAAGGAGTTTTGAGAAATGTGTGTTGAGAATAACCTATAACCTATGGAAAGAGTCAATAAAAAACTTTAGATTCTAGAAGAAATAATTTCATTAAGAACATATTACTCATAAGAAATTATGGAAAAGACAATCAAATAATTAACAACAAAAAGGAATAAACTTATAAGAATAGGATGACCATAAGTAATTTTACAATATCTTAGATAACAAAAAAATAATATTAATTARTAAATCAAATAATCATTTACTGAAAATATCTAACAATTCATTCAACCAAATAAGATGAAGTTTTTACTAAATACCAATCAGACATAGAATTTAATACATGATGAAGAATAAATACACATAATTAAAAGAAAATGACTTGGCTCATTCAAAGCTTATGAATTAATCTTTAAAATAGTTCTCAGTTAAAATAATCCATAAGTATTTCTAAAATCCATCGACCTCTTTTATTTGGTGGATTAGTCTATTTATTCAACTTTAGAGAAAAAATAGTAAATTTCACTTAAAACAATTTTGAAGTATCTAAAAAAAATTCGCATGCTAAGATTACTCATGTAGATTGGGTGACTCGAGAGTTGCATACTCACCATGATAGGAATCCCACCATGAAAATAAATATTCACACATATGCATGTAAGGAAACATGTGTTGATCAATCGAAAAATTGAGGGTTTCCTTCATCTCTCTGAAATGTTTTATGTACTTCACTATCCTCTGAATCAATTGCTCAAGTCTATCAGTTGTTTTGACTGTAGTGATACAAAACTTCTGCAAATGGCCATGATCTACTACAATGATTCTTTTGATGTCTTCCTCGTGCTTCTTTTCAATTTCCTGGAACTCGGATATTACTTACTCAAACCCTCGAAAATACTCTAGTGGTCCAAAATTCAACAATTGGAGATTGATCATTTCTCTATTGATATTTTCCCAATATTTAAGGTAAGTTGACCATTGTTCCTACATTCAAATCCTTCGATTCTCAACTAAATTCTCCGAGTACTTAACATCTCCATGCATCTTTGTTATATAATCATCGATCATAATTCAGATAACATGGTCTTCATCACCTTCGGATTTCTAGATTTCTTTGATATATTCGATTTGATATATGACCCTAGATCCTTTTTCACTCCATTTCATAATTTCCTTATGTGCTACACAAAATAATATGTTTTCTTCTTTGTAGTCTGCAACTGTTTTTAGAAATGTATCCCTCACCAGGTTATACTTGTTGTGTTCTTTGAAAGGATCATCCTTCATAATTGATACAACTTATTTATTATCTTTATACCGGTGTACCTTATGCTCGATATATTCCAATTCTCTTCTCATTTATTCAAACTCCCTTTCCTCTACTCTAGCCCTATCTATAGTAGCATGTGAGATGGAGACTCCTACACCTAGTAGTTCACTTAACTTGTATTTTTCTGGCTTTGAATATGTTTTTTTGAAATGTACATAGCACAACATTGTCTACAACAATATTATGCTTCCTTTTTGCCCTTTTGACAATGAATTTATTCTTTATGTCATAGGAAATGGACTCTACATTGACAACCTCATCCAATTGTTCTAGAATCAGTTGATCACTCAAGAATAAAATGTTTTCTAGGATACCTAGGGTATGAAACCATTCCGTAGCAGGTGATTTTCCTTTTTTTGCTACTTCGACTTACTTCTCAATTGGGTTTTCTGCTTTTTCTATTACCTAGTCTTTGCTTGACATATCATCCTGTCCTAGCGTTGACGGACCTATCTATTTTTTATTGTCACCTAGTCCCTAGGTTTTGGAAAGTGTAGTAGCCTCATCGACTGGGGTTTGAATAGGAATTTGCATTTCACCAGTTGCTTCATATGTAGTTTTCTCTTTATTTTTGGTTTATGGGGTTGTGCTAGCCTTTTTAGATTTCTCAACGGTCTTAGTTTTCATGAGTTCTTGAGCTGGTTCCTTTGTGGGTTCATGGACTGCTTTTCTAGTTGGTTCTTGAGTTGCTCCTTTATATCTTGGATATTGAGATGCTTCTTCAATGCATGGATCAATTTCATTCTCTATGGGAATCTTCATATTAACCACCTCCTCCTCTTCATCTTCTGTCAAATATATTATGTCTTGAGAAGGGACCCCAAAAGAACGAGAATGTATTATATGCTCAAGACAATTCTCAGTGGGATGCTAAGATTTCTCTAGTTTCTTTGCTCTCTTTTTGTCTTCCTATTTCTTCAATAATTTTTTTTATTTGTTTTCTTCCTCCTGCCTCTTCAACAAATCTTACATTGCTTTGTAATCATTTTCCAATTCATGCTTACTTTTCTCCTCACTCTCTTTCTTTCGTTGTTCTTCCAAGATCTTTCTTCTTTTTCCCACCTCTACTTCTCTTCTTTTTTTATCATTCTCTTCTTGAGCAACCTCTTCATGCATTTTATGTGATTCCTCCTCGGTCTTGCAATGAAGCTCCTATTCACAGAGTTCCCTATTGTACTTTTCTTTGATGGCATGTTGTTCTTCTTCTTCCTTCAATAAGATTTATTTATCTATTCCGACCTCTTCTCCTTTAGTAGTAAATCCCTATGTTAAAACCTATTCTTGTTGATCCAGAGATAGGGTTTTGAAAATTATGAGACCAGGGGTAGCTTTCCTCTCCAAAACAATGCCCATTTTCGTGCATTCTCTATAAATTCTTCTTCCTACAATTTTTCATGAGAATATGGTCACTTGTAAGCATGAAAAATATGGCCAATTGTAAGAAAATTTCTCAACATGTTTAGGAATACAAAAATTTGAGTCATGTCTTATAAATATGCTAGGGTCAAACCTATTTTCTGCATGACTCAAACCCTCCTACCTAGATTGTGGTGTGTCTTTAATAAATTAATATCCAAGATGGAAACCAGAAGGAATGGAATCCCTATTCTTATCTTTGATCAGAGAAGCATTGAAGCCTTAAACAATAGTTTGGCATCAAATTTCTCCTAGAAAAACCTTTCTGGGGACATATGCAACACTACAAGGATAACACCTTATAGTGGAGGCTTTTAGCGTTAAAAAAATTGGAAATTTAAAAACAAAAGCCTCCGCTACAACCTCCTTTATTGACTTTGGAGGT
Organism: Picea sitchensis; assembly: GCA_010110895.2. NCBI lineage: Eukaryota > Viridiplantae > Streptophyta > Pinopsida > Pinales > Pinaceae > Picea > Picea sitchensis. The sequence continues at coordinate 88,965 of SNQJ01S0001766.1, read as the reverse complement.
TTGAATGGGTGTTCCATATAACAAAAAGAATTTGGGTGGGCGAAGGTTGTAGAAGAGGGTTTTTTTTGGTGTTTTTATTGCAAAAACACACTAGTGTGCACACATAAATGAGAAGAACCAGTACTAGTGTGCATACATAAATGAGAAGCACTAGTGCACACACACAAATGATGAGAACCACTACGCACACATAAATAAGAAGCACCAAAACTCACACATAAATAAGAAGCATTGGTGTGCACACATAAATGAGAAGCACCCGTACTAGTGTGCACATACATAAATGAGAAGCACGAGTGTACATACATAAATAATGAGCATCGATGCACACACATAAATGAGAAGCACTAGAATTCACAAACAAATAAGAATCATTGATGCGCACACATAAATGGGAAACACTCGTGTACACACATAAATGAGAAGCACCGATGCCAGCACATAAATGAGAAGCATTGGTGTCAACACATAAATAAAAAGCACCGATGAATTTTATGTGTATGCATGCACCTATGTATATTGTAATCATTCACATCAAAATATTTTGAAAGGATACAAATATAATCGTACATTATGTGTTTAAATCGTCATTATTTTCTTACAATTTTTAGCATCAGTGCATATAACTCATAAAAATGCACCATTTAGTGAGTTCAAAAGAATGGATTGCAACAATATGTATATATTTTAATTAATTTTTTTTTGACAAATTTTCAATTAATCATCTCAAAATCAAATATTTGTTATAATAATATTGATTTTTATATTTTTGTTATTTCATTTTTATGTAATGATTTCATTAACATGCTATCCAAAAAATTACACCTATATTATTTGTAACAATGTAAATCATCTATATATTAATTAATCATCAACACAACATTTTACAACATTTGACGATGCAATAAAATAAGAAACACTTTTATTATAAATGAATAATTGACCCATCGTCATACAAAATTGGACAATGTAAAGGTCCACAATAACCAAAATGTAACCAATATGTAATTTCTACACTCATCGGTAACATGTCCTGGTGCAATTGAGACAATATGTCGATTACATTAAGCAAAATCCCTTATTTTCACAGAAAAATATTCCAGAAAATACAACTTGCAATAACATTCAATTATATTGATTATCATTCAACATCGCTTGAACTGTTATCATTGCTCGAGCTACGTGCATGCCTAATTTATTCATCACTTGTAGGCGATATTGTGCTTTGGTTATTTAACCTAATGTTTTCTTGATCGACTTGTTTTTGATGTTCCACCTCTTCATGTTCAATCTACAAACATATAAATAAAGTGCAATAAGTATATCTATAGTAGAATATACATGATTGCTTAAATAAAAAAGTGTATGATAGCAACACTTGTTTCATAAACAATATACATTCCTTTGAAGCTATGCTTCATGTCGTCTCTCAAAATATCTTATGTTTGATGCACTCCATACTTTGTTTCCTGTATGTTTAATATGCTATGACAAAGAAGATTCGATATAATTAATATAAAGGTTTCTTTTTGTTCCATTAATTATAAAACAAGGGATGTTAAAAAAACATAACTACTTAGAAAATTTTCAGTTAAACATTGATACTTCAACATATAATCACAACTCATACTTAACCCAATGTCTATCATTTCTTCAGTTGGATCTTCTTTGTATGTTAGAACCTATTAGAAGACATCCATAGATGAGTGTAKATTAATTATTTAAATATAAATATCATAAGAAATATGAAATTTTAAGTAAGATCGAAAAAGTAAGTACTCCCAAACTTTGTGATCAACCCTTTTATTCCTTATCGTCTCGTCTTATGCCATGAATGGTTTTTTTTTTCTTTTTTCTTTTCTACAACAAAACAATTGAAAATTAGTATTTCATGCAGTAATTAAATTCAATTTACATAAAATAATAACCAAATGATTACATACCTCTTATGCACATTGTAATTTTTGGGATGGATCCTCCTACAATGCAACTATGTTCATTTCTTTTACCATCTCCTTGTACACTTTGTTGGACATCCTCACCAACATGCATTGGTTTTTCCCTCATTTGTCCCTTGGAATTTCCATGACATGCCTTAACCAACACACATCATTAATTTAAACCTACAAATCATTCAAATATATTAAATTTTTAATACAACTTAAAAAACTTTCCTTGTTCTCTTGTTGCGATGAGCTACCATTGTACTCACTACAATAAGTTGTTTTCCTTGAACTTCTATCAGCCAAAAAGATAGGAATCGTGATATATAAAAACTATGAATTGTTTTTACAAATTAAGATTAATAGAAGCACTGATGCTCTATAAATTAATTAAAGCATCGGTTCACTATTATTTAATAGAAGCACCAATGCTCTATTAATTAATATAGGAATTAGTGTCTCATTACTATTTATTGTGCATTTTTGAACATGTGAACAGAGTTATTTTTATTTTAAACTCGATGGTGTTGTTGACAAGAACATGAGCACATGTGCACTTTGTTATTGGGGGCACACCGATGCAATTTTTTATTGGGGGAGAACTGGTGCACTTTGTTATTGGGGGAGCACCGATGTGATTTTTTATTTGGAAGTACTACGATGCATTTTAGTTCTCATTAAATAAAAAGCAATATTTTAGTATTTTATATTAATAGTGGTTATCAGAAGCACCGGGGCATTATGTTTTGGAGCATCGTTTCTCTTTTTTATAGGGAAGAGAATCGGTGCACAGAGTTGAATTAGGACCATAGGTGTGCACATAATACATACAAGCACCAGTTTGCATGGTCATATTAGGAGCACCGATATTGTTGAAATGAAAATGTACACCGATGCACTATTCCTATACAATGCGCACCATGAACCGCATAAGCATTTTTTAAAAGAAAACTCATAGCGATAATGTTTGTGATCCAATGCAATGAGTGATCCCATTGAAACATATAACAAATGCCCCATAAACAAGTAAATAAACCCTATAAAATATGTTTCATAAAAAAATCTACTTGTGAAATATAGAGAGGAAAACTAAGAGAAACAACCAAGAAGATTTTGCTTCAAATACTGAATGTAACTGTGAAACCCTTTAATTTTATTTTTTATAATGCAATGAGATGTTCTTGAATAAAAGGGGGGAAATATTGAGACGATGAATAGAATAAAACCACATACCTGGAATTTCTCCAATGCAAATCTATATGTAAATTTGGCTCTCCAATGCAAATCTACCCACTCCAAAGAGTTTGCCTGTAAATTTCTCTTACACAAGTCTCCCCTCTAAATTTTGGAAAAATATTGAAATAATTATTAGGGTTTTCATTTATAAACCACACATTCTAAAAATATAAAATCCCCGTTCATTTTTTCACTGTATGTTTTGGGGCATTAATTTGATTTTGTATTTTTTTTAATTTTACCCTTTAATGGTGTGCTTGACAGTAATATGCATCGGTGATTTTTTTGTTACCGGAACACACTGGGGATGTATTGGTTTCCAAGCGCACCGTGTAAGATTTATGGTTTTTAAATTAATTTCTTTTGTTTAAAAATCAATTTTCCTAGTGCATTTGTTATATGAGCACCGATGCACTTTGTTATTGGGGGCACACCGGTGTGCTTTGTTATTGGAGAAGCACTAGTGCAATTTTTTATTGGGGCACTTTGTTATTGGGGAGCACCGCGATGCATTTGATTTCTTATAAAATAAAAAAACAATGTTTTAGTATTTTATATTAATAGCAGTTATTGAAAGCATCATGGGGTTATGTTTTGGAGCACCAGTGCGCTTTGTTATTGGGGAGAGAACTAATGTGTTTTTTTATTAGGGTTAAACTAGTGTTCTTTGTTATTGGGGGATCACTGATGCACTTTGTTATTAGGGGAGGACCAAAAATATTTTAGTATTTTATATTAATAGCAGTTATCGGTGCACTTTATTTGTTAAGCATCGAGGAATTATGGTTTGTAAGAGCACCAGTGCACACGGTTGAATTAGACGCATTGATGTGCATGGTCGACTTAGTTGCATCGATGTGTAATTTTCAACAACACTGGTGTGATTTATTCAGTGCATATATTTTTATTATAAATTATGGAAGTGATATTGTAACATTGATGCACCAGTTCTTTATTATCCATGTATGCACCGATGCATATATAACTTAAAGATGCATAAAAAAAAACCTCTACAAAACCTCTGAATGCCCGCCTTTGCTAACAACCTCCTCTATAAACAACTAAGGGATAATTTTTGGGGGAAGTTTCTATAAAAACCTCCACAAGAAAGTGTTGTCTTTGTAGTAGGAGAAAAAGGTGAGGGGCAGTAGTTACTCTAAAAATCTTGATATATGTATATTTTTCTTCAATATACCAGTTAGCAATATGTTAATTAATTTTCTTAGCTTACTTTGATAATATCACACATTCTTGAACGAAAATATTGGTGTACAATCATGCAAAAACAAATTCACATATCATGGAAAAGATTTATTGTATTTTTTTCCCCACAACATGATGAAATAAATGTGAACACAGGCCTCCAAGACATGCAAACTTAGGTTCATCTCAACAAAAACATTTCAGGAACACATGGCATCCAACAAATAAGAATCCATATAAAATGCAGAAACCTCACCTAGCTGAGGATCCTGAGCTTGTTCAATTATTCTACTGAGTTGCTTGGTGATAATAGCTCCCCAATGAAACATCTTCCTAGTACTAGCCACTGTGTAATCCAATGGTACCCATGCCTTGGTAAAATTTGAGCAGTCATTTTCTTTGTACAATAGACATATCATAAGATATGCATGTAAGGCTCTCATAAACCCATCACACCATAGTTAGCCTCTTTGCACAAGCCTGACACGATATTTCCTACATCATGTTGTCTATGAAATGTTGTTACAAAATCATTGTTGAGTAAGACTTTTTTGTAGGATTAATCGATAAATGAAGACATAAACAAATTTCCTAGATCCACCTAGATCTAGAACAAAATAGAACAGAATATGACGCTTTCTCTAATCTCTAACTATTGTGTTTACTAGTGAACAAGAGATAGACAACATATCATTTAATTGTCGCATCCTCTTGCCATTGTCATCCTAGCTCCACTCTGATGCTCGTGTGATATTGAATCTGCAAGGGAACACAAGCCAACCAAAGTGAAAGCAATCCAATATGCTCAACAAGAACTTATGTATGCGATCAAGGAATCATACAATAAAACAAGACAATTTTTATGGGAAAGAAACATATCGATGTATCAAATTAAAATGGAAGTGAAGATTACAACCAAATCCTTGATGTTACAAGGTCCCCTTTCGATGACCGTTTTCTCCAACACACACACTTGCTCCAACCTTGAATGAATAATATCCACACTGACTTGACGAACTAAAATGAAGCTCTCAAGTATGAGCTAAAGTAGAATTCCTCACCCAATACTTAGCCTATTCCACCTTAACTTTGCTTAACCTTTTCCATGAGATATCCCTCTTTATATAGGGGAAATATAGATGGTTTGAAGAGATTAGGGTGATCCCACCAGATCAGAGAAGCAAGTAATATCCAAACCATTCGAACGCCATCTCATCTTCTAGAACTTTTGTGAAGTTTAACTTTTCCTTGGCTTTTGACATCATCACACCCTAGCTATAGTAAAGCCTACGGAGATTTCATAGTCTAACTCTAGAGCAGGGAGCGACGATCATGCATTGTCGCACCTTGTGCCTTTTGCAGCCTGTGACAACCTTCTTTAATAAGGTTTTTGAGATAGTCACTTTCCTCATGGAAAAAGACTCTTTTTGGGAACATGAACACATGTTTGTCAATGGATCACTGGGGTGACCAAAATAATGTGTAACCGAATGAAACCCAAAGTAGAGGCTGGAACTCATGACAGCCGAAATACTTTGTAGAATGTGTGTGTCAGAAAAAACGAGCACATCAATCGAGAACTTGCAAATAGTCAAGCATCAGCATAATAATATACCATTGTCCAAGGTAGGCATTCCCATACTCAGATTACAAAATTTCAAGTGAGTCAAGTCCACTAAATATACACTGTGGATCCATGTCATTATGAATCGGCATAGCCAACCAGAATGCATTGTGGATCTATGCTCTAAAGAATTCAAATTCAAACATAGCCACGAGACATACACAGTGGATCTATGTGTCAATACAAATCATGAATACTTTGCCGCAACCTGGACCAGAATGGGATGATCCAGGGTTTCATTTCGTTTGTCCTTAAGTATGAATCTAACTATGCGATTACAAGTGTTGAAGTCGAACATGGTAGAAACCACTTGATTATCGATCATTAATGAAAACCGTTAACAAGTGTGAGGGAAATCACCATTTATGTCAATGACTCCCAAGGTACCCCAATACAATCCAATGAATGTGAATAAATGAGTTAAAGTTGAACACTCGATGGAATCTCCCAATCAGGGGTCAATGATGTGAACCCACTGCTGGAAGCGAAGAAACCTACCATTGAGGCATGCAGGCTCTGAGGTACTAAATGATTTCTAAGTCTTGTTCCCGGATAATGTGTTGAAGTTGACGGGAAAAGACTCGTCGCGGGAGGGCCTTGATGTATCCCCCATCAATGACACAAAATAAGTAATAGATTTGAAGTAGATTAGAGTATGAAGTGATTCGAAACTAACACAGGGAAGACTGACATGGTAGAAAATTTATAACTGCAGATGGTTGACTCTATAAAATGCGTATTGAGGTTGGACTTATCTTGAACATAGGAATGACACGAAAATGGTCTTGGCAGCATTGAATCAAGGAGGACCTAACATATGAATTTGTGGATGGTCAAATGAGAGACAAATGGATTTCCCAACCTGGATACAATGATGAAGGGGGGTGTCATGTTCAAGAGTGACTATTACTGCCACTAACACAAATACAAAAACACATTTCTTTCCCAATTTCCCCCCCCCACCATTTCTGGCACATACCTCTTTATTTTTACGCAAGCTTGAGGAGGATAACATATGCTTGTTGATGTAATCTCATCCTTCAGATGAGTCCCTCAGAGTATGTTTAACGAACCCTAAGAAGGAGTGGTTCGGTCCCATATGGGCCTTTCAATGTTTGTTTAATGAGTCCAAAGAAAGAAAACTCAGGGGTTTTTCAATTTTAGAGAGTCTGAAAAACACTTAAAGAGAACTCCAACAGGTCCTTTTTCATAAATTAATCTAACAAGACCGAAAAAGTGATAATATACTGCTCATCAGATGTTTTTTTCAAATACTTTTACGAGTGTGAAAAGAACAAGGTCACTCGACCATCTTTTCACATTTAGAGAGTTTGAAAAGATCTTAAAGAAGACTCGGGGTTTTTTTTTTTTTATATAACCTTTACGAGTTCGAAAAAGTGATAAAAGTATACTCAGATACATTCTCATTGATTTACGAGCACAAGAAAGAAATAAGACCAAGCTCAAGGTTTTTCCTGAAAAACCTTAAAAAAGAATTTGTACATGCGACAAACTCACAAAAACAAACCAAAAATTGGATCCTTGTTCCAATGTTTCACTCCTAGGATTTTCAATTTGTAAAAAATCAAACACTTGTAGAGTTGTTAGGACTTTAGGGTTTAGATGAAATATATAAATAAAATAAAATACAAATGAAAAAAGTGAAAAATCAATAAAAATGGGTAAAAACCACATTTCACTATTTCATTTGTCATTTCACCCAAACCTTGCTCCAAACCCCCTATTTACCTTGATTCCCAAATGTGGATTATGGAGGGCACTACTAATCATTCGACGAACGGTCTCAACAGAACATGTAATTTTCATCTCTTTCAACTTTCCATGGATCAAAATTTGGTTTTCATTGGTTAGAAATAGATTTTTGAGTCAATTTTTTTAGGGTACCTATGCGCGGAGTTTGTCGTAGGTGCCCTATATCGGACCCTGCAACAATATAAGATCATCGTAGGCAGCCCTATAGCCAGCCTGCAACGACTCTGCACTATACAGATTCTCAGGCCTGCGATGTACGCAGTTCAAAAATTATTTTAGGATGAATTTTCCAATAAAAGATCTCCAGGGAAGAAGAAAATGATGATAATCTGTCTTTATCGCTCCATTGCAGGTTTTCTATGGCAAAAATGTTGGAATGGTGTGAGAGAGAGCATGAGGAGGAAGACTACTTTGTCGGGAATGACCCAGGAATGGTAATTTCCCTCCGACAATGTGGGTTGTTGAAATTTTTCAAAATCTAGGGTATGATGGCCCAACTGAGATTACTCAAGTACCTAGTTCACATGTGGGATGTCAACGAGCAAGCGTTTCATGTGGGTTCTCACACTCTGATGATAGATTCAGGGATATCTACTTCTTGACAGGGATATCTCACCATGGGTCCCGAGTAACAATTACAGGTAGAAGGGGAGGCGATGAGCTTATGAACCACTATATCAGTGAACATTGTGTGCCAGATACCCAGAAGCATAGCGGTAAAGTCGCTATAAGATATGTCTAAGACTTACCTCTACGGACCATCCTCTATACCATCACATGCATGGAAGGGAGTGCAGATCCCCATATGTCTCTTCAGAGTATTTTTAGTATGCGCTAGAGTGTATGGAGCCTCGAGTTTTCAACTGGTGTGAGGAGGTTCTCAAAATTATGAAAAAACAACTGACCAAGTGCAAGAGTGGTCGACTGAAACAATTTGGATATGGTTCAATTTTGGTATCTTTATTTATAGAGAGGGTCCCAGTTTTGCGCTTACAGGTAGAGTGGGGTATACCTACCCCACATGATCTAAGAATAAAGAGGTGGGTCGACCTCATGGCACGACATGCAGTCGGCCCCATTTTTAAATATAATGATGTCTTCTTTGACTAGTTGAGAACTCAAATGATCATGGTCGACGACTATACATATGGTGGGCTAGAATTCCGAGGATATCCAGACTTAGCTCTTCCCAAGGGTTCCCAATGGGGGGACATAGGTAAGAAGGAAATTTTGTTTATATGATGTTTTTGTTATTTTTAATGATATTAAATGTTTTAAGTTGTTTATCTTATGACTAATAAAATGCTCTTTGAACATGTAGATGTGGGACCTTATCGCCCTCCAATTTCATCCCCTATTGAGAGATGAGGGGAGAGAGGTGGCGTAGCAGGAGTAGTTGTTTCTAACTTCGAGACCATTGAATAAAATCTGGAGGGACTTACAATAAACATCCCAAATGCCTCCATAAATGATATTCTGAGGCACTACCAACGCCATACAGTGGGCGTGTCTTCTTCCATAGCATGATTGCTCTATAGACTAGCACGAGAAGTTGCATGTTATAGCGAGCAACATCCTTGATTCTCTATTGTATATGAAGCCATGTGCTTCACATTTTTTGATATTTTGGTCTTTGGACAAAAAAAAAAATTGTAAAATTTTTTATCGTTATATATATATGAGGCTTCTACCGACTTACTTGTTTTATATACAAAGTGTGATTGGATTTTATAAATGTCTCAATTGTCTGTCTAACACATAATTAGCCAATGCATCTGTTAATATATTTAGACATCTATGAATGTGTTGATATTCAATGTAATCAAAATGACATTCCAAGAGGCGAATTCGTAAATATACCCTAGTTAACAACGTAGGACTTCAGATAGAATACACATTACTCAACTGTAGGACCACTAACTATGAATCTAGTCGTACAACAAGATGACAGATTCCAAGTGAAACAATGTCGTTCAATAATTCGATGACAACATTGTATTCCGCAATATTGTTAGTTGTATGACCAAGGAAAACACCATGTAGACTAATCAATTCATCTGTAGGTGCATAGATTGCCCAAGCAACAAACACTAAGTTTTGAGTACTGTGACTAGCACCATTGGCGAAGCCAATATAGGGTAGAAAAGACACTGACATCTGAAAACCAAGCACAATGCAAGGTAAGCAGCTAAAGGTTGAAACCAAACAAAGAAAAATAACACAAGAGAATTATACACTAAAATACAAGCACTCATGCAAAAATGACTTAAGCATAGTACTTCTTTAAGTAAAGCCCATTTATGGGTTCACTCAAAGGGATTTCATCATAATCAACCAACTCATAAGCTCCCTTACCCAATACTCCTTTGACAATATAAGGACCCTGCCACATGGGCTCGAATTTACCAACCCCTAGCAGATCACGATCTTTCTCTTAAAGGAGAACTAGATCACCTTCAGAAAAAACAAGTGGCTTGATATGTTTGTCATATTGGGATTTAACACGTTTCTTGTGAGTTTCATTAACTAAGGTGGCATCACGACAAGTTTAGTCTACTTGCATCAAATACAAAATATGCTCCTATTCAGTAGAGGTGTTAGGGAGAAGTTCAACGACTAGTTTCAAAGACGACATATCACATTCAATCGACAAGATGTCTTCAATACCATAAACTATCTGGAGAGGTGTAAATCATGTGGCAGACCTAACGAATGTCTGATAGGCCCATAATGTTGAGAACAACATCATGTGCCAATCTGTCTTATGAATTCCTATCATTCGTCGAAGCATGTTAGTGAGAACCTTGTTGATTACTTCAAGCTAGCCATTGGCCTATGGATAATAGGGGGTTGATTTTTCATGATGAAGACCCAACTTTTCGGTAAGTTCAAACATCATAAAATTTCAAAAATGACTACCATGATCAGTAACGATGGCTTGGGGGAAACCAAATCTAGTAATGATATGATTCAATATGAACAAGGTTGTTGTTTTCCTAGTGTTATCAAATGTAGGGATCACATCGACCCATTTAGTGAAATAATCCACAGCTACAATGATGTATCCATGCCCCTCGATCGAGTAAGGATTACATGTCATGAAGTCAATGCCCCATTTGGCGAATGGTCCAATGAAAAATGCAGGGTGTAAGGGAGCAGGGTGATATCAGATCTTTTTGTTATAAGTTTGACAAGCGTGGMATTTCTGGACAACAGTAATGCAATCCTTAAACAATTAAGACCAAAAATAACTAGCCTGTAAGATCTTCTAAGAAGTGGCATACCCAAACATATGACCACCACATGCTCTGGAGTGACAGTCATTCAAAGCTTTCTCAACTTCATCGTAGGTGAGACATCGTCGAAAAATGGAATCAATACCACGACGGTAAAGGGTATCACCAAGGATGATGTATTGGCGGGCTTGATACCGTATACGACGATGATGTGTACTAGATAGATAAGGCTTGAAAGTTTGAGTCTGGAGATAGATAATAATATCTCTGTACCATACATCATCAAAACTGATCAGAAAAATGGATTCATCAGGTAAGAAATCCTCTGCCACATTTTTTGTCTTAGTAGAGGGAAGGTCACATATCAATTCGAAAAAAAACAAAGATTTCTTTGACTTAGTGCATTCAAAATCCAAGTCAAACTCATGAAGAATCACTATCCATTTGGAGTACTTCCCCCCTAGAAATTGTCGAGTAAGGATATGTTGCATGGGGTTGCAATAAAAAATAATAGTGGTTATGCGTAATAAGATATAATGACGAAAACGTTGGAGAACTTGAACAACTGCCAAGGGTAGTTTCTCCACATGTAGGTATTTGGTCTCGATAGTCATAAGACTCTTAATCAAATAGTATATCACATGTTCATCATGTGAATCATCCTATTGGACTAGGACCATAGCAATGGTAGAGTCTGAAGTAGCTAAGTAGAGGAAGTAATCTCGGCTAAAGTCAGGGGGAAACAATAATGGTGTATGGGTTAAGGCAAGTTTCAAAGATTCAAGGGATTTTTTTGTAGTATCGTCCCATAGAAACTCGTAAACTTAGTTGAGTAGCCGAGTGAATCCTTTCGTAAGTTCAACATAGTTGGGGATGACATGACACAAAACGTTTTCCTTCCCTTGCAAAATTTGGATCTGGCATAGAGTAGAAGGAGGAGGTAGATTAAGAATAGTCTCAACCTTCAAAGGGTCTACCCGAATCCCATGTATAGACATAATGAAACCAAGAAGTTGGTCGGATTCCACACAAAAAACACATTTGTGTGGATTTAAATGGATGTGATAATAACAACAACGTATGAAAATGGCCTGTAAATGTGTTAGGTGATCTTGACGATGCATGGAATGTGTTGGAAGATCGTCAAGATAGGGTTGCACAATGTGCTTAATATCATGAAAAGTGTAAGACATAGCATGCTGAAAGGTCACACTAGTGTTCTTGAGACCAAAGGGTAATTTCTGGTAGGCAAAGGTTCCCCAAGGGAAAATAAAAGAAGTCTTGTGTTGATCTGCTTGTAAAATATTAATTTGATTATAACCGGAGAAATCGTCCATCAAAGAGAATATTTCACTCTTGGCACAGTCGTCAACTATCTAGTCGACGAAAGGGGTAGGATAATTGTCCTTAGGACAATCCTTATTTATATCCCTATAATCTATGCAAACATGGATTGTACCTTGTTTCTTGCTCACCGGAACAAGATTGGACATCCAATCGGTCAAAGCCACAGGATAGACAAAGTGAGCTTTAAGAAGTTTTTCAACTTCAAGCTTGATAACAACAACTTTACGTGGATGGACTGGGAAAAGTCTCCACTGAACGAGTTTAGCATTCAAATATGTCGTAATCTCGTGCACAACAATATCAGGATCAATACCTAGCATTTCTTCATAACTCGAGGCGAAAATGTCACATAATTCTTGGAAAAAGGGCTTTATACGTTTGGACCTTGTCAGTAGAACATGAGGCACAGATATGAACATTTTCCATGACTCTAGGGTTAATCGATATGTCAATAGGGACGATAGGTGAAATGTTACTTAGGTTCCCTTCATACAAGACATCGTCTGTGACTTAGGAACTGAAGAAATAACAACAACAGTCGACGGAGCCGAAATCCATTGGTAGCTCTCTATGATATCATGTTCTAGGAAAAGAATGGAATGATGGTGTCCATCATCCCATGGAGTATCTTCCATATACATGACCGACATGATCATCTCATCAGTAGGAAATATCACATGGAATAGACCAGGAGATGAATCACAGAGAGAAGGAGGAGAGGGGGTTGCCGATTGACTAGCTCGATAAGTGGATTTGACCGGAGTTAAAGGAATTTTTTTTGCCATAATGAAGGTGGTCACCAGAGCTAGGTACTACCCATGGGTCATATAACTCAAGGGTTTCACGAACAATGGTTGATATCATGTTAATTGAGGCAATAAAAGGAGGGGGAATATCGGGTGGTGGGATTGGAAATGTACCCATCAAAATTGAATCTTTCAAAAGACCCACTCCAACATTCTCGTAACCGGTAGGTGTCTTCGAGATAAAGGGAATGTTGATAGTATGAGAATCAGAATTAAAGAAGGCCATTTGGTCAATAGTAACGACCTTACCTTGGTGCGGGAATCATAACACACGAAAAAGGGTAGACACAAATGCACACATGGAATCAATCCATCTATGGTCAAGTAAAAGGTTATAATCAAGAGGTGCATCAAATACCTCAACCTCGACATTGACCGATTTACCTTCCAACGTAATAGACAATGAGGGAAGAACATTGTAAGGTTTAAAACCCGTACCATTGAAGGCCTTAAGTGAATTGTGTGATTTGGTGAGGGCAGGAGAGACAATAGCTTTCCAACAAGTAACATACATAACACATGTCAAGGCTCCTTCATCAATAACATTTCTACAGATATTCATGTTTTCAACAACAACTTGGATCTGAATCGCTAATTGAGGAGGAATCCTTGGAATGTGATCTTCCAAGTCAAAGATTACTAAATTGGTATCCGTGGGATCAATTCCACCAATGGCCTTTAACAATGCCTTCTGTTGAGTAGGAAAAATTTGAATGACTTCGAGAGCTGACATCGCAGAGGGTGCTTGCACAAGGTCTTCTACAATATTGTATATTTGGGCAGCACGTGCATGAGGATTGAACGCAGACTTTCCAACAACGACCTTGGGAGGAGGGCAAAGAATTGTATCGAGACCTGGTCTTTCGAGGTGAAGAGGACCATTTGGAGGTGAAGTTGGAGGAGAAGGTTGGACCAACGAAGGTGGTGTATTATCAACTTTCTCTTTTGATGAAGAGTAATCTTTGGCTCAAGCTGCGACTGCAACTTTGGTCTTTTTAGAGTCACCAGTACACATAAGGACATAAGATGATGTAGAAGGAGAAGATTAGTCATGAATGACTAGTTGGGCCTGCTATTGAGAAGGGAAAGGTTGTGACAAAACGACAGGTGTAGAATCTTCCCAATCCCTTGGAGGAACTTAGTAACCTCTGTGCATCTCAGACAATATTTCATGTAATGATCATCACCACAAATAAGACAAGGGTAACAAGGTTTACGCTTATCTTTCTCATCAGTGTTCTACGTTTTGTCTTTATTAGATTGTGGATTATTATTCTTGTCCTACTTACTCTTACCCTTCCCTTTCCTTTTATTTTGATTCTTCCTGGTAGGTGTGGATTGAACCGAATTAACTTCAGAAGTCTTACCGGTGGAAGTAGTAGTAGTAGGAGTATTTTGTACATTACAATTATTAGATTTGGGATTGGTGTGACCGACGTGTGCAGACTGAGTATCGACATGAAAGATGCCAATCACACCATCAACACCATCATAATATGTTGGAGGTGTTGGGGTAGGATTTGTGGAAGGACGAGGAGCGTCAGGGATCAAATCGTAAAGTGTTCTTGTTTGTGAATAAACGAGATCTAGATACTGAGCACGATTGGTCGCCTACTCTTCGATGACAACCACACCCATGGAGGCATCACAAGCAATAGGTCCAATGAGTGATTTGGTAAACCACTCAACCAATAGTTGATCAGGAAGAGGAACTTTGATTAAGCGTCTTCTCCTCCTCCACTCATGGATGTGATCATAAATATGAGTGGACGAGGATTGTTTAAAAGAACTCAAAATTTCA
>SNQJ01S0001766.1:44837-55571 GCA_010110895.2 Picea sitchensis | reverse complement strand
AAATCCCCACCAACATGTATTGGTTTTTCCTTCATTTGTCCCTTGGAATTTCCATGACATGCCTTAACAAACACACATCCTTAATTTAGATCTACAAATAATTCACATATATTAAATTTTTAATACAACTTAAAGAAATTACCGTGTTCTCTTGTTGGGATGAGCTACCATTGTGATCGCTACAATAAGTTGTTTTCCTTGAACTTATATTAGCTATATTCTATCAAAAAATATAGGAATCATTAGATATGAAAACTATAATTTTTCTTTACAAAATAAGATTAATAGAAGCACCAATGCTCTATAAATTAATAGAAACATCAATTCTCTATTAATTAATAGAAGCACCAGTGCTATATTAATTAATAGAAGCATCGGTAACTCATTACTATTTATTGCACATTTCTGAACATGTGAAAAAAGTTATTTTTATTTTAAAGTCCATGGTGTTGTTGACAAGAATATGAGTAGAGGTGTGCTTTGTTATTGGGGGTGCACCGGTGTGTTTTGTTATTATGGGAGAACTGATGCACTTTGTTATTGGGGGAGCACTGATGTGGTTTGTTATTGGGGAGCAATGCGATGCATTTTAGTTCTTATTAAATAGAAAAAAATATTTTAGTATTTTATGATGATGATGATTAACGTCCACTAAGACCTAATTGGTCTATCGGACCTTAAGAGGGTAAGTGATTACTTGTGAGAACCGATATTAATAGAGGCTATAGGAATCACCAGGGCATTATGTTTTGGACCATTGTTTATCTTTGTTATTGGGAAGAGTATCGATGCACACGATTGACTTAGGAGCACCAGTGCGCACATACTACATATGAGCACTGTTGCAAATGGTTGACTTAGGAGAACCGATATTGTTGACATGAAAATGCACATCGATGCACTATTCTTATACAATGCACACCATGAAACGCCAAATCATTTTTTAATAGAAAACTTACAACAACAAGGTTTGGAATCCAATGCAATGAGTGATCCCATTGAAACAGATAACAAATGTCTCATATACAAGTAAAGAAACCCTATAAGTATCCATTTCATAAAAAAATCTACTTGTGAAATATACAGAGGAAAACTAAGAGAAACAACCAAGAAGCTAGGGATTCCAATACTAAATGGAACTGTGAAACCCTTTTATTTTATTTTTTATAATGCACTAAAATTTGTTTGAATAAAAAAGGGGAAAGATTGAGACAATGAATATAATAAAATCACATACTTGAAATTTCTCCTCTGCAGATGTGTATGTAAATTTGGCTCTTCAAAAAAAATTCCCTCTCCAAAGACTTTTCTTGTAATTTTCTCTTGCACAAGTCTCTCCTCTAGATTTTAGAAAAATAATGAAATAATTAGGGTTTTCATTTATAAACCATACATTTTGAAAATATAAAATTCCCGCTCATTTTTTCACTATATGCTTCGAGGCATTGATTCAATTTCATATTTTTTTTTTAATTTTACACTTTAATGATGTGCTTGAAAGTAATATGCACCAGTGAGTTTTTGTTATCGGAACACACCGCGGATGTCTTGGTTTGTAAGCACATTGTGGAAGATTTATGGTTTTTAAATTAATTTCTTTTGTTTGAAAATCATATTTTCCGGTGCATTTGTTATATGAGCACTTATGTGATTTGTTTTTGGGGGTACACTGGTGCACTTTATTATTGGGGAAGCACCGGTGTGCTTTGTTATTGGGGGAGCACCATGGTTCTTTTTTATTGAGGAGCATCGCAATGCATTTGATTTCTTATAAAATAAAATAAAAAGTATTTTATTATTTTATATTAATAACATTTATTGAAAGCATCATGGTGTTATGTTTTGGAGCACCGATATGATTTGTTATTAGGGAGACCACAAGTGCGCTTTGATATTAGGGGCACACTAGTGCGCTTTGTTATTGGGGGAGGACCAATGCGCTTTGTTATTAGGGGTGCACCGAAAATATTTCAGTATTTTATATTAATAGTGGTTATTGGTGCACTTTATTTGTTAAGCATTGAGGCATTATGGTTTGTAAGAGAACAGGTGCACACAATTGAACTAAGCATACTAGTGTGCATGGTCGACTTAGTTTCACCGATGCATAATGTTCAATGACACTGGTGTGATTTATTCGATGCATGTATTTTTATTATAAAGTATGGAGGTGATACTATAACATTGATGCATCAGTGCTTTATTTTTCATGTACACACCGATACATATATACCTTAAAGGTGCATAAAAAAAAAAAAACCCAAAGGTGCATAAAAAAAAAACCTCTACTACAAAATCCTTTGGACGTCACCCTCTGATAACAACCTCTGCTATAAACAACTAAGGGATAAATGTTTTGGGAAGGTTTTGTAAAAACCTTTGTAAGAAGAGTCCTTGTAGTGCAAGAAAAAGGTGAGGGGGAGCAGTTTCTCTGAAAATTCTAATATATGTATATAATTTCTTCAATATACCAGTTAGCAATATGTTATATAATTGTCTTAGCTTACTTTGATAATATCATGCATTCTTGGAGGAAAATAATTGTGTACATTCATGCCAAAAACAAGTCACATATCATGGAATAAGATTTGTTGTATTTGTTTTCCCACAACATGATGAAATAATTGTGAACACGAGCCTCCAAGAAATGAAAACTTAGGTTCATCTCAACAAAAACATTTCAGGCACACATGAAATCCAAAAAATAAGAAGCCATGTAAAATGAAGAAACCTCACCTAGCTGAGGATTATGATCTTGCTCAATTATGCTACTAAGTTTCTTGGCGATGCTAGATCCCCACTTAAACATATTTCGAGTACTAGCCATTGTTGGACATATTGTCTTTGATATGTTGTCATTGATGTCAACAGTCGATGTCATTGTGATGTGATGATAAGATGTTATGATGAATTGTCATTAATGAGTTATCATTAATGGATTGTCATTGATGTCAACAATATAACAATTAGTAGAGAATGAAAATGTCAAACAATATGCAAAGATTCAAGCTTGGAATCAAGGACATTAATCAAGTCTCGGAAGGAAGAACGCATTGTATAAATTCCATTGGGATCAAAATTCCCACAGGAAAACTCCAAAGGATTCAAGAAATAAACTTGCTCATTGAGATAGTTTTAAGGAGTAGTCACACAGAAGACATAATGCGAGGTGTTGAATAATCCACTCTAAATCTTAGGAGAGGTAGCATGCAAATAATCCATTTAAAAAAGAAGTAATGAAGCATAAGGTATTAAACGATCAAGAGAAATAATGATGAACAAATCAAAATAAAGATCGTTAGATCAAGGTGAAGTCATAGTTTTGAAGAATTATATCTGGATTGTCATATCTAGGAGTAAAAAGAAAAGGGTTGTTGGAGGACTGGTCAACGATCAGATCAATTCGTGACCGTTGGATACACAAGAGCCATATCAAGGGCAGGGATTGATTACAGAGATCGAAGGTAGAATTAAACAATGCGTTAATTCCAATCCCATAATTAGTATAGACTGTCGATCGTCGCCCACCAATATATTTATGGTTGGCATCAGTTCCACTACCAAAAAGTAGTTTCCATTTCATAACTCAATGCTAGTTTTAAACGTCGTAATAGTTGGGACCCCAAAATCATCCATGATTGTTGATCTACTCAAGGGTCATTCCCGACCGTTGGATCATAGAGGAAACCTGCATAAAGAAGGAAAATAATCTTGTTCGTTGACCTAGATTTCAGGACAAATCAGGACCATCAGATCGAGGGGAAGTCAAAAGAATTATATCTCAACTGATAGATCTAAAGAAAGAGCTTTAGAAGATATCTTATTCGTTGGATTAAAGCTGAGTAGAACAACAGTCAACCCAGGCACTGACTACTCCGAAGAAAAGAAGCCTAGAATGGGTAATATTATCTAAAGGCCGAAGTCCCAAAGTGGACATGAGTCATCTAATCAAAGGAAAAATTCGCATAATATACTGACTGTTGGATCGAGTAAAGTGGAAGGATAGTGTAGGCCACAAATGTTCAGAAGACGACATGATTCGTTCGATTTGAGAAATATTTCGGGAGTCAAATTGATCATCCGATCTATATAAAGTGGAAGGATAGGATAAGCACAGACGAAGGTCAGAGCCCCAAAGTCCCAAAGTAAATGAGGACCATCAAAGCTGGACAATACATGATGGTCGTTGGATCAAAATAGTGGTCAACTTTAGCGTTGACCACTTCGGTGAAAATGGGTTGAGAACATTTAAATTCAACCGAAGCGCCGAAGGACGAAGTCACTCTCAGTTGTCGATATGAGATACATTTCGGGAGTTAGGACAACTGCTAGATCTAGGAAGAGAACATGTGCCACATGAGGAGATCCATGTCAGCAAGACTACGTCAGCAAGGACACATGGTGCAATCAGATGATGACAAGTGTCAAAGTGCAGTTGGCATTTCAGGTATGTGTAAGTCACGAATCCAGGTGAAACATGGCCTCCACTTAGTCAGTTCAATGTCAACAAGTTATGTCACTCTGGGAGTTTCACCACCAGTAAATCCCCGAAGTCCTGAAGTTCTGAAATGAACAAGAACTGTTCATCGTGCAAATAAAATATCGATCGTTCGATCTACTGCGACGAAATACGCTTCAGGATATTTGAAAGATTAAAGAGGTTGGAAGTCATGAAGGATGAAGTCCCGAAGTAACAACAGTCGTCCATCTCATCGTGCGATTAAAACGTGACTATCGATATTGACAAGTGATCAAGAACTTATTTAGCCTAGCGCCTTGTCACCACCTGTGATCGTATGGAAAAAATAAATAAGGATAAAGGAAGAGGCGACGCTTAAATTAATAATATCGTAGTTATGCACCTGTGGTCATATGAAAATGGTTTGAAGGAAGCACCTCATACAGATTTAATTCGATAGAGAGTTAACACTAGAAAATATAAAGAATCAATAAAAGATCAAATACAATTTGTTGGTGAATTGAGAACACAAAAAAAGCATGAGTACAATATAATGAGTCGAGCCATGTATGTGATCAATTCATGAAGACAAAAGAACCAACACACAGTCATGATTAAAAGAGAGTTAAATCATAAGCATTATGAATAAAGGATAAAAGTAAAAATGATATTATTTAAAGTTCAATATTATCATTTAAATGAAAAGGTATAATGGTTCAATATCAAAATATGCAAAGATTCAAATTCAGACCAGTTGGAAGACTATATAAACACAAAATAATGGTGAGAAGAAGTTTAGTTGAAGTTGTTGAAGTATATATATTTATATATAATGGATTGAATGAAGGTTCTTTCTATCAGGTTGGTGCATGTTTACAAGCTGGGTCTTGTATGAGGATTGGATTCCTCACATCTCAGTTGGATCTAAGATCAGCAAGCTAGGACTCGTTATAAGGGTTGGATTTCTCATTTCTTAGTTGGATCTGAGAACTACAAGATGGGTCTTGTAACAGAGACTTGGGTCTCTCATAGTTGCTTGAAGATGACTATATTCAAAGATTGATCTTATGTATTCATTCAAGTTAAATAAAAAAATAAAATATTTATTCTTTTATATATTGGTTGAGAAAATTATATAAATATATGTTGTTCAATTAATTTATGAAAAGTGGAAAATTTTCCAAAGTTTTGTGACACTAATTCACCCCCCCCTCTTAGTGTCAAGTGTCTATTTAACCAATTGGTATCAGAGCAGGTGCCTTCAACACACTTTAAACACTGAAGGTAGATTAAGAAGAAATGGGTGGATAAATTGTTATCTCCATAAATGAAGCTCCACTATTTGATGGAACAGATTATTCATCATGGAGGGAAAATATGAAAAAATATTTGAAGTCAAGAGGATCTGGAGTTTGGGATTCGGTAGTAAGTAATCCTTGTAACTTAAATACTTCAAAGAGAAAAACCAAAACTACAAAGGATGCAAGGAGAAACAATTCAATAGCCTTAAAAGCAATCCAAGATGGATTTTCAGACCAAGTCAAAGAAAAGATGAGGCACTACAAATCTGCTAAAGAATTATGGCTCCAACTAGAAAATTGTTATTAGAATGAAACACAAGCAGAAGAGAAAACCTATCAAAGTGAGGAACAAGACTCAGATAAAGAGGATTCCTGTCAGAATAAAGAACAAAACTTAGAAGAAAATAATTCTTATCAAGATAAGGAACAAGATAAAGACAAGGAAAATTGTAATCAGATTGAAAAACATAATACAGAGAAAAATATTTCTAATCAGAATGAAATGCAGGATTTGATCTCAGTCAACAATGAGGAAGACAACATCATCAAGGAATTGAGGCATACCTCAGTAATCACTAATGAAAAATTACATAATCTTAAGACTGATGTTATAGTTGCAATAGATGAGATTCATATGCAACCAAGAAATTATATGCATATTAAAGTTCCCGTGGATGTTCTTGACCATATTGAATACATAGGTATGTGCACTTTTGAAGAGTTGGAGAAACTTCAACAGTTATATCAATCTAACCATTAAGAGAATGAACAAAAGTTTCAGCTAGAAAACAAAGAAGAAGAGATCAAAAGATTGAAAACTGAAGTTATTAATCTAACAGAAGAGATGAAAGAATTAAAGAAACATGGCAGTAAAAGAAAATAAGTACTAAAATAATTAGAAGAATTAGTTAACATTCTAAACACTCAACTTGAGGAAATTAAAGAAAGTGAAGAAGACCTAAAGATCCAGTTAACAAGGAAATAAAATTCTTACCACGTGTTGGAATTGGAAATCATCAATTTCAAAAAGATAAATGAAATTACAAATGCAGATCTAATAACTCAAATTGAAGAAGCTAAGAAAAAAGAAGAATCCCAGAAGATTCAAATAACTAAAAATGAAGAATCATGCCAAATATTTGAATTAGAATCCATCAACCTCAAAAGGATTCAACTAGAATACGAGGAAGAAATCAAAATATTGAAAACTAAAGTTTTTGATCTAACAAAATATATGGAAGAATTGAAGACATATGAAAAAACTATTAAATGCAAAGAAGTCTTGGATGAGACCGAAGAAATAGTTATCAATCTAAAGACTCATATTGAACATGCTAAATAAATGGAAAAATCTTTGAAGATTCAGTTGACTAAAAAGGAAGAATTATGTCACATGTTGAATTTAGAAATAGTCAATCTCAAAAAGATGAATGAAAAGAAAAATAAGATTGTCAATTTCCAGAATAGCTTAGCTATCCTAGATAAGATTTGGAAGAGCCAAAGATCATTTGATGACAAAACTGGTCTTGAATACAATAAGAAAGAAGACAATGACAAATGGAGCACCATTTACAAACATGAGAAAGAATCATCCTTCTCAAAGGGAAAAGGTGCAATTACAAGTCATGAAATTTGTTAAGGAAGGAAGCTATAGAAGTAAAAAGGAAGAAGAAAATCAAATGAAAAATTTCTCAAGCCAAAATAAAATCAAGAATGGAAACACCTTCAATGGCTATTCATTTTTTTGTCATAGCTTTGGCCATAAAGCAATGGACTGCAAGAAACTAGAGGAAGGATATACAAGAAAATCCAAAAACTCAATTATATGTTGGAGATGTAATTTTGTTAGGAACACAACAAAATTTTGTCATACACTGAAATGTTACAACTGTGATAGGTTTGGGAACAAATCCCAAAGCTACAGGAGTTCAAAAATTCAATCCTTAAATAAGTCATTCAAGTCAGTGACAAAACCTAATAAAAGTTGGAAGAAGAAAGGAGATGACAAATCTTCAAAAACACAATTAGAAAGAGAATATCTAGAAACAAGAATGTCTCATAGAAAGATATGGAGAAGAAAATTTGAAGGAGAAAGAAAGAAAGATGATATTACACCCGAAAATGAAGAAATTAATAATAAAAACATGATGGGTGAAGGTCCTAATAAAGAATGTGAAATTCAATATGAAATAAATCAAGCCCAAGAAAAGAAAGTGCCTAGAAAAGAATATGGGACAATATCAAATTCTGATGATGTCATAAGTTGTTAGCAAAAGAAATAAAATACAAAAAGAATTTTAAATTGGTTTCTACAAAATAAAAGGATTATGACAAGAGTTTTTAAATTAACATATGGAAAATATTGAATATCTATAGATTAGTGGTCAAAAGAAAAATC
The DNA here is from genome assembly GCA_010110895.2 of Picea sitchensis. Taxonomy (NCBI): domain Eukaryota; kingdom Viridiplantae; phylum Streptophyta; class Pinopsida; order Pinales; family Pinaceae; genus Picea; species Picea sitchensis. Next base: position 47,413 of record SNQJ01S0001766.1, on the reverse strand, counting down.
ATTTGTAGGGTTAGTTGTAGAATACGAGAAGAGGAAAAACAAAGGTAGCAGAGAAGTTCAAGGAGTATCATTCAACAAAGATCAATTGATAACAAAATTGATATTTAAATCAATTGATATCATTCCTCAATTGATATTCSTGAGAAATATGAAAGAAGAATAAGAAGCAGATCAAAAGGATCAGTAAKATTCATACTCTTGTTCTATTTTACAAAGGAAAGCTAGTAAAAACTTAGGACGAGTATTTTGGTTATTAATAAGAAAGTAATTAGATTAAGTTTTGAAAGACTTGATCACTACAAATGGGTATCACTAMAAGTTGGTATCAAGAAGAATAATTATTTGAACACTAATGTACAATGGATTGAGATAAATAGTTAGTAAATTCACAGGGGAAGAGACCTTGTCAGGAAGAGCTACCCTTTCAGAAACAAAGGGGGAGACTAGTCAGATATAGAGAGACCATATTGACAAGGGGAGTCATTCAATTATGGTATACATAGCATGAATGCAAGGGGAGTTACCCAAGTTCATAATTTGGTCAAGAAAATGCATATAGACAAAGGTTGATCATAAGGGGAGAAACCCTTTGCCATTGATGTCAAAGGGGGAAAGTAACTTCAGAGGAAAGAAGCATCATCATAGGGGGAGTTTGTGTATGAAGTTAGTATGTTTCCCTCAATGACAAAGGGAGATATTGTTGGACACATTGTATTTGATATATTATCATTGATGTCAACAGTCGATGTCATTGTGATGTGATGATAAGTTGTTATGATGAATTGTCATTGATGAGTTATCATTAATGAATTATGATTGATGTCAACAATATAATAGTTAGCAGAGAATGAATATGTCAAACAATATGCAGACAATGAAAATGTCAAACATTACACAAAGATTCAAGATCAAAATCAAGGACATTAATCAAAGCTCAGAAGGAAGAGCACATTGTAGAAATGCAATCGGGATTGAAATTCCCACAGGAAAACTCCAAAGGATTCAAGAAAGAATATTTCTCATTGAGATAGTTTTAAGGAGTAGTCGTGCATAAGACATAATGCGAGGTGCATAAGAATCCACTCTAAATCTCAAGTTAGGTAGCATGCATAGAATCCGTGTACAAAAGAAGTAACGAAGAACAATGTATTAAAATCTTAGGAGAAATAATGATGAACATATTAGAAGAAATATCGTTAGATTAAGGTGAAGTCAGAGTTTTGAAGAATTATATCTAGACCGTCAAATATGGGATTTACAAGAGAAGTATCATTGGAGGACTAGTCAACAATCAGATCAAGTCGTGACCATTGGATATGCAAGCGCCAAATAAAGGGAAGGGATTGATTGCAGAGCGCGAAGGGAAAATTAAACAATGCATTAATTCAAATCCCGCAATTATTCTAGACCGTCGATCGTCACCTACCAATAGATCTATGGTTGGCATCAGTTCCACTACAAATGAGTAGTTTCCATTGCGGAACTCGACGATAGTNGAAGAAATATCGTTAGATTAAGGTGAAGTCAGAGTTTTGAAGAATTATATCTAGACCGTCAAATATGGGATTTACAAGAGAAGTATCATTGGAGGACTAGTCAACAATCAGATCAAGTCGTGACCATTGGATATGCAAGCGCCCAATAAAGGGAAGGGATTGATTGCGGAGCGCGAAGGGAAAATTAAACAATGCATTAATTCAAATCCCGCAATTATTCTAGACCGTCGATCGTCACCTACCAATAGATCTATGGTTGGCATCAGTTCCACTACAAATGAGTAGTTTCCATTGCGGAACTCGACGATAGTTTTAAACATCGTGCTAGTTGGGACCCCGTAATCATCCCTGATCGTTGATCTACTCAAGGAGCATTCTCGGTCATTGGATCATGGAGGAAACCTGCATAAAGAAGGAAAATAATCATTCCCATTGATGTAGATTTCAGGACAAATCAGGACCGTCAGATCGAGGGGAAGTCAAAAGAATTAGATCTCAACTAAAAGATCCGGAGAAGGAGCTTCAAAAGATATCTTAATCGTTGGATTAAAGTTGAGTAGAACAACAATCAACCTTGGCGCTAAATACTCTAGATAAAAGAAGCCCAAAATGGGTAAGATTACATGAACGCCGAAGTCCCAAAGTGGATACAAGTCGTCTGATCCAAGGAAGACTTCGCATAATGTACTGATCGTTGGATTGAGCAAAGTGGAAGGACAATGTAAGCCCCAAATGTTCCGAAGAGGACATGAGTCGTCCAATCTGAGAAATATTTTGGGAGTCATATTGGTCATCCGATCTATATAAAGTGGAAGGATATGATAAGAAAAGATGAAGGTTAGAGCCCCAAAGTCGTGAATTAAATGAGGACCATCAGATCTAGACAATACATGATGGTCATTGGATCATAATAGTGGTCAACTTCAGCGCTGACCATTTCGGTGAAAATTGGTTGAGAACATGTAAATTATCCCGAAGCCTCGAAGGACAAAGTCGCTCTAAGCCTGTTAAGCCCTAATATTGGCTCATTACCCCTTAATTGGGGCATATTATATTAGTAATTTTATTTTATTTATGTCA
>SNQJ01S0001765.1:193569-203760 GCA_010110895.2 Picea sitchensis | reverse complement strand
AAAAACCGCTTTTCTCATTTTTCACCTTTTTTCGCCTATTCACCATGTCTTCGTCCAAGGCCGTTTCTGGGCAAATGAAAACGAATTTTAAGAAAACGAGAGACATTTTTCTCCATAAAGGGATGAAGAACAAAAAACTCTCTCATTTTTTGCACAGGTTCCATGAGCAAGGAGAATCGAAGCTGACTTTCAGCCTCTTTTTTCAGATTTTCGGTTTTTCTGTTACAGTCCCGATCTTGCAGGAGTTGTTACGGCCATATGGAGGCGAATTTGGCGAAACCAAAGGAGGTTTTTGTCCAACACATGCCCATATACAATATTTTCCTTCGGTTTTTGCCCAGGTGTCAGCGTTGAAGAGAAACAAATGTCTGTTCGGACCCCTTTTTTTGCATAAATTAGGCATGTCTTTCATGGCGGACAGTTCTAGATTTTGGGGGATTTGTGGCTATTTTTGGCCGAGGAGGTTAAAACCGACTCCCGAAACTTATGGGGAGATATTTCCTATTTATAGAGATGATTTTTAATGTAAAAAGGTTGATCAGTCAGGGACCATGATTTAAATCTTGTATCAGAGCTCACAGAGCCATCTATATTTTTCATCAATTCAAATAATACAGTCGTAGCAGTTACAGGATTCTTGTGTCAAATTCTTGGTGAATTTTTTTCTCATTGTGATTTTGTTTTCCTCTGTCATCATATATGTTTGTCTTCTCCATTGTTTCAAAGAGATTTAAGATCAGAATTTGTGTAAAAACACCCTATTCCCAGTTTAAAGCAATGTCAATGTTTTCCACTAAAAGTTAAACACGGAATTCTTTACTGCTCTGTCTTTAATTTGACCTCTTAACAATTTTCCCCCTCTGCCATACCCCAATCTTACGAAGAATCCAGTGATTTTCCTACCTTGCCCTGTAAGGTTGTCTGTAGGATTTTTTTTTCTTGATTAAATCTCATATTGTGACTCCATTGCCCATGGTTCCTCTTCGTTGCACCTACCCAACTCAGAAACTTATGATATTCTGCATAGCTAGCCTAATATCTTATTTCAAACAAATCTAAATTTGACAAAGAGATCCCTCTCTGAGTCTTGGAGGGATAGATCCAAGACTCGAAGTGGTTTTTGATGTTGCCTCTGTGACTACCATCACAGCCTTGGGCAAATTACAGAGTGTTAACAGGGAGCATGGGGCTGAAGTTCAATCAACATTGGGGAGAGGTAGAGTCAAATGGCTTGGGGGAAATGGAAATTCGTATGGGAAAAGATGGCAGTTTTTACTGACAGATTCTGGGATAGCAAGAGGGAGCTAGGTGCTAGAATTGGAAGATATCCATATTGGGTTTTGTGGGCATCTTGTGGGAGCTGCAAAATGTATGAAGAAGCAAGTTGTTCGGCATGTAGATAATTTTTTGTTGTGTAGAGAAAATGATTTTCCAATGAGAGTTTCAGGTTGCAGTTGTAATTCCTTGGAGTAACTTCCCAACAAGAGATATTCCTAGCCAGCTTGTGCTGGAACCCTGGAGGGAAGGGGGATAGCCTGAGGGACTGTGTAGCAGAGAAGGGGATCTCATTCCTTGATTTATGCGAATTGTGGGGAAGATATCAAGTGGATTAGGATCGTTGTAGGAAACTAGCTTGTTGTAAGTGGACAATAGACACCCTTAGGAGACACCCTTTCATGTGTATTCCTATCCCCAAATCAAGGGTGACTTGTTGGTGACTCTACGGTTGGGTGGAACATCTGTCCTTTACAGTTGGTTTCACATTTGATTTAAAATATGAGTGTTTTTATCTATGTTCAATGTTTTATTTATGGGTTTATGTTGTTGTGCATAAACTCTATGTTTTTTAAAAAGTACATGCTACTATGTGTATGTTTAATTAGTTGCATTCATGTTTGTTGAAATTGTCGTTATATGCATGGGTGTTTTATCATGTTGCATGTTTTTAATTTAATGGTATAAAAAAAAGAAAATTTTAAATTGTTGAGTTTAGTAGTGGGGGACGTTGCAATATTATAATATTATGTAGGCTACTTTCCAATACAATAGTGTTCTCATGTTGTTTTACATGTGTTTTTTGGAAAATGATGACTATCATGAAGTCTTTCTATGCATTTTAAAAATTATACTTAACTCAACTTGCAAACTTTGAGAATTTACGTATTAAGATATCTCTTTGTGATAGTTAAGATTTCATACATGTTGTTTTACATGTGTTTTTTGGAAAATGATGACTATCATGAAGTCTTTCTATGCATTTTAAAAATTATACAACTTGCAAACTTTGAGAATTTAAGTATTAAAATAGCTCTTTGTGATAGTTAAGATTTCATATATATTTGGACCTCAAATTATTAAAGTTGAAAAGCTTTTATCTTTGTTACATGTATGTTTTTTTCCATCGGGTAATGTTAGTCGATTATTTATTTACTCCTCCAAATGTATTACTTACATATTCAAATTCTAATATCTTAATAAGTAATCAGAATTTCATTACAATAATATTTTACATGAGAAATGTTACTCTTGTGAAGGAGGATTGATGAAGATGATAGCGTAATAAGCATTGTGTGTAGCTTAGTCCCTACTTTTCAATGATCTATGTGTCTTTACATTGAGTCAAAGTAATAAGAATTTCATTACAATACTCTCTTTTATGATAAATGTTACTATTTTGAAGGATTGATGAAGATTACTAGTGTAATAAGCATTGTGTAGCGTAGTCCCTACTTTTCATTGTTCTACGTGTGCCTTTACATTGAGTCAGTGAGTGGACATATTTTCCTCTTTGTCACGTTAGTGAAGTAAATATTTCAAGCCAATACTCTTACCACATTAATATTTAAATTTTGTGTGTTTGATGACGATGTGGTACCCCAGTTTTGATCCTTCGATCATAGATGATCAAATATGCATTAGCATAGTTAGATATATAGATATATGTTTTGGACTTTTAGCATAGTTATATATATAGTTACATTTTTCTACAATACCATCATATGATTAAACATTACCATGGTGCATTTATTATGTAAATAAGTACATGAAATATAATGTTGAAAACCACCAAAATATTGCAAAATGAGTAAAGGGGCTAGGATCCCATGAGAAAGAAGAAAGCAGGTAAGTGGAGAAAGACTATACTTCATTGTTTCCATGTGTTTATTTCCTAAACTCTCCACCTTGTTTCCATGGTATTGGAATTATTCCCACCCTTGTCTACAACTATCTAAAAACAGAGATATGTGGTGTTCGTTTGGAGGCATGTGATCATGTAGATCTAAAATATATGAGATAGCACCATTGTCATTGAAGATCTTCTTCTCCATACAGTATGTTTACTGACCCTACTACCCATATGTGTTTATACCATGCCTACAAACATCAACATTTTTTTGCAACAATTACCATGGTTGTAGTGAACAAAAAGATTGGGAAAACTAGACATCTACATTCCTATGTCTATGCCAGAATTACCCTTATCCAAGACAGGTATGCACCTCTAAGACTGTGATACAACAATCAATAGAAACAATTACCTTGCATGTACTAGAGGGAAAGGATTTCCTTAGCGGCTATATTGTTGAGAATGGGAATTTCATTCCTTGTGTTATGAATAGTTGAGTGGGAAAGGTTTATAGTTTATTAAGGTTTAATTGTAATGGTTGGATCAGAAGTTTTCATTGAGAGAAGATGAGAGAATTCTAAGCATTGTGGGATTATTTTATGTGAGGAAGAAATAATGTGGGATTATAAGCATTCTAAGCAAGTCTAACCAAGGGATGTGGGTCCAATAATGCTACAAACCACGGTCATCTAAGTTTTAATAAAAATACCTACCCTTGATATCCCACCACGAGATATTTACAGAAATCATGGGTAAAGGTGATACGTATATGGTGTTTGCCAAATTCCAAGGGATACTTTTATTTCATCAATGTCTTCTTAATTCAAATCCAAGCAACACTGTAGTTGATAATAGATTTGTAGAAACCCAACAATTTTGTTTGGATGACTACATTGAAGATTGAGATAATTATGATGCAGGAGCATCGTTAGCGAGCACGCGGAGCCGAACCACTCAGCGCCTGGGAATCTTTTCTGAATCTCAACACTGGCAGTTACAGCGAATATTTTGAAGCATGCCTGAACTCAGTGCCAGGAGATATTTTGAAGCATGCATGAACTCAGCGCCAGAAAATATTTTGAAGCACGCTTGAACGATTGTGAGCGAAGTGGGATTTTCCACTCCTTCTTTGGAATGTGACTGGACTAAGATAGTCGTTAGGTTAGGTTTTGGAGTAGACAAGTAGTCGGGGGGAACCCTAAGAACCCTCTGAGATAAATAGAGGTTTTGTATGTACAAATGAGGCTAGCTGCAAGTTAGTAGGATATTCCTGAATCTTAGTTGTTGTTTTCAGTTGTAGCCATTTTACTTTTGAATGAAGATAACAGAGGAAAATTGACCCAATGCATGGTGTGGACATTGTTTGCAATTCTCTGTTATTGTGTTTTCATGAATGAATGAATTTCATCATGAGTAGATGAAACTATGAATGTTAGAATAAGTTTCAATTGTTTCTCTTTTGTTGAACTGGTGCAAGGTGTGCACACATAATGCGAGGAGTGCGTTGAAGGGATTTTTTTCAATTCTAAATCTCAGAAGAGATAGCATGAAACTTCCCTTTGCAAGGAGTGCAAAGTGACTGCTACAAGGTGTGCACAGTCGTCCGCAAGAACTCAAAACTTGCATAAGAGTCGGTTGCAAGGTGTGCATCGAGAAAAAGGAGGACGTCGAGAGGGTGAGAAAAAATTATTTTCAAGAAATCCTTCAAACTGAGTTTATCTAAATCCCAATAATGCAAGTAGTGTGTGGGAAGTCGAAACCCTTTAAGGACCAAGCTCAAAAGAGACAACACTTTTCATAAGTGTTAATGAGATCAAAGAGTTGGATTTGCAGGAGGATCAAAGGTTGAAAACCTTTGAAGGATTAGAAAATATTCTAAATCGGAAGAAATATGAAGCTCAGGAGGAGGGGCAATAGTGGTCGTTGGATCAAAGCGCAAAGGATCAATAACCATCTGATTCAGGAAAAGGTGCACGAGCTTTAATGCTTCGCACACACGGGAGAGAGAACCCATCAAGGTTTGAGACTTGAAACCTCTGAAGTTCGAAGTGAAATCTCAGTCGTTCGATCATCTAAGGCAGACTTGAGCCGTCAAATAGTCCGAAGTGAACATCAGGCATTGGATCAATCAAGTGAATCTGAGTCATCAGATATCATGAGTTTGGAAGGAAGCAAGTTTGAAACTTGAGACCCCCGAAGTGCGAAGAGTCGGAGAGTCGAAGTGAAGCTAGACCGTTAGATCCAGAGGGGTACATGTCGGTGGATCATGAGATCTAGAGGAAGGAAAAAGTGAGGTGTCGAAACACCCAAAGCCCGAAGAGCTTAAGAATCGAGGGTCATCGATCTGTCAGTGGACACTTGTCAGTAGATCACGAGCTCCGGGAAATTTTTCGCGGGATTTTTAGTTTGAGAACTAAGATTTCCGAAGTCCAAAACCCAATGGAGATCTCGACTATCAATCGAGAGGAGGGTCACAGGACCATTGATCCAAGTTGAAAGGTCAAGCACACGAAGTGAAGGCAGGACCGTTGATCATGGGGATAGGTGTCTGTCAATCGTCTGCTCCGGAGGATTGGAGTACGAAAGAAAGCAAGGTTTTGAGATTCGAAAAACCCGAAGTATGGAGACCCACAGAGATCACAGTCATTGATTCAAAGGGATAGGTATCAACAAATCTTCCTCTCTAGAATATTTCCTTGTAAAGGAAAATAAGGTTTGAAACTTGAGAATTCTGGAGCCCAGAATTCCAAATCAACCACAGTCATCGACCTGGGAGGAGGAAGTCTGAACAATTGATCCCAAGGAATAGATCTCGGTCGTCCATTCGAAAGCACCATCAAGATCGTGATATCAACGATCACCTCACATTGTGGGGGCAGGAGTTGTGCAAACTTTAAAAAGTCGAGGGCACGCCGCAATCCATACCTTGGTTTTGCCAGGAAGACATATGGAGGCTTGAGGAGAATTGCAGGCCCAAAAGTAGTTTGACCCCAACCCACTTGTGACCATGCTCGCAATTGTGTGGTCATCGCCCAAGTTCATATCTGAGGAGGGGACGAGAGGAAAGGAACTAACGCCAACTCTGAGATTTTGCAGGACGTGAAAGAGAAGGTCGTGGGTATCGTGAAGCCTGAACAGGGAACCAAGAGGACCTGTGTCTAACACAGAATGAGACTAGCAAGGTTTCAGAGAATCGTTCAACTCCATAATCGAAGATCCTGACCAGGAGGTCGTGCAACCCTTAGGAGAGAAGGGGGTCACCACCAAGTGGTATCAAAGGAAAAGTTTTTCTTGTAGACAGCAGGAAAAGGAGGAGAGACAAAAGAACTTGAAGTTGTACTCTGCGTGCAGCAGACAGTGAACACAATTCCATCGAGGAGATGAGTGGAACCACCTTTAGCCAATCGGGCTGTAGAAAGGGAGATGTAAGAACTTCGTGCAAGATTAGAGGTGATGGAGGCAGTGCAAAGGAGAGCACCTGATGTTGGAGACATTAGCGATGCAGAGATCGAAGAAGTAGAAGGCGAAGAAGCTGCGGGAGAGGATGTTGCCGAAGAACGCTTGCTGAGAGTAGTTGCTAGATTGGGAGGCAGAGCCAATATAGAGGTCTCGATGTATGAAGGAAATTTAGATGTTGAAGAGATGATGGATTGGGTGAGATCCATGGACAAACATTTTGACTATGAAGATTTCGTTGAAGAGAAAAAGGTGAAACAGGTTGTCACCAGGCTAAAAGGGCATGCAACACTATGGTGTGATGAACTGCAAGTTGAGAGGAGAAGCAAAGGCAAATAGAAGATAAATAATTGGGACAGAATGGTAGCCAAGCTGAAGGCTAAGTTCATGCCCAAAGATTATCATATCAATCTGTTCAGGAAACTGCAGAACCTGAGACAGAAAGGTATGACAGTTAAGGAGTACACAGAGGATTTATATAGACTAAACATCATAACTGGACAAAGGGACAAATATGAAGAAAAGGTTGTCAGATATATAAATGGCTTGAGATATGAAATCCATGATGAGCTCAACATGATGTCAGTAAAGACAGTGGAGGATGCTTATTAGTTTTCACTGAAGGCAAAGGAAAAGTTGGCCAGAAAACAAAGCCAGCGAGGAAGAGGTAAAAGCCCAGCCCCCAAAAAAGGCAGGGGATTTACCCATGACAAGGAACATAAGTCTAAGGACGAGACTGAGAAACCACATAGTCACTCGAAAAGAGGAGGAAGTTCCCGAGGAAGACAGGGTGGTGTAAGAAGTTCTTCTAGAGGAAGAGGAAGAAGTAGAGGAGGAGAAGTAAGATGTTATTCCTGTGGAAATACAGGGCACATGTCTTGGGAATGTCCCAAGAAAAAGAAATAAGGAGGAGGTGAAGCTCACATTTCATAAGCACAGAGAAGGGATATTGAAGTAGAAGGAGAAGAGGATGGAAGATCCCTGATGTTGAGAAAGGTTCTCTTAAAACCAGAGGCAGAAGTTGAAAATCCATTGCAGAGGAACAGTCTCTTCAGGACAACTTGCAAGACTAAAGACAGAGTATGCAAGGTGATAATTGACAGTGGGAGCACTGACAACTTAGTATCCACGGAGATGGTGGAGAAATTGGAGTTGGAGACAACTACACATCCAAATCCATACAAAGTCTCATGGTTGCAGAAAGGACACCAGGTAATGGTTACTAAACAATGCTTGGTTGAATTTAAGATAGGAGGATATAGAGATGAAATTATATGTGATGTGATTCCCATGGATGTATGCCATATTTTTTTGGGAAGACCATGGAAGTTTGACAAGAATTCCATTCATGATGGGAGGAATAATATGTACACCTTAGAGAAGAATGGTAGAACACACATGTTACTGCCAATAGAGGAGAAGAAAGTGAAAGAGGAAGCCATCATAAGCATACTTCTCATGAGCGGGAAGTAACTCCTGAAAGAAGTCAATAAAGAATAGGAGATGAAGTTTGTTGTGGTGAGGAAACCCAAAGTTACCCTTACAAGTACTTCGATGGATGATTTGCCTGAAGAATTTTAGGAATTGTTGGATAATTTTGCTGACATAGTGATGGATGCATTGCCTAACTCATTGCCACCCATCAGAAGTATCAACCACCATATCGATTTGATACCAGGAGAAAGTCTTCCAAACAAAGCAACATACAGATTGACACCTCGAGAGAATGAGGAAGTGAAGAACCAAGTCCAGGAATTGTTAGACAAGGGTTTGGTCAGAGAGAGCTTGATTCCATGCACAATACCAACTATGTTGAGTCCAAAGAAGAATGGAGGATGGAGAATGTGTACAGACTCAAGAGCCATTATCAAGATCACCATCAAGTATAGATTTCCTTTTCCATGAATGGATGATTTAAGGGATTTTTTAAGTGGAGCAAATGTATTTTCTAAAATAGATTTGAAAAGTGGATATCACCAGATTAGAATGAGAGAAGGTGATCAGTGGAAGACATCCTTTAAGAAAAATGAAGGTTTGTATGAGTGGCTTGTTATTCCATTTGGCTTAACAAATTCCCCAAGTACTTTTATGAGGCTGATGAATGAAATACTGAAATATTTCATTGGAAAGTTTGTGGTTGTATATCTGGATGATATACTGATCTTCAGCAGGACTAGAAAGGAGCATTTGAGGCACCTGACACTAATGATGAGGAGACTACAACATGAGAAGTTGTTGATAAATCTGAAGAAGTCCTCTTTTATGAAGACATAACTTGTTTACTTGGATTTTGTGATCTCTTCAAATGAACTAAAGATGGATCCAGAGAAGGTGAAAGAAATCAAAGAATGGTCGTCACCAAAGAGTATGTTTGAGGTAAGGAGCTTCCATGGATTAGCAAGTTTCTATAGGAAGTTCATCATAGACTTCAGTGGAATTTGTGCACCAATGATGGATATAATGAAGAAGAAGCACATTTGTTTTAAATGGACAGAGGAGGCCAAGAAGAACTTCAATATACTGAAGGAGAAAATAACAGAACGACAAATTCTGGTCTTGGCAAATTTTGAAAATACATTTTAGGTGAGATGTGATGCAAGTGGAGCAAGGGTGATTTTAAGAACCCCCCCTAAATTTATATGTATAATAATTGGGTGAATACTCATGATACATAGGAAAAATTGAAGGCTATTTTATCAATAATAGAATATGTATATATAATGTTTTAGCGAATCTTTTACTCGGTTATATAATCTTGTAAAATCTTGGTGAATCTTTCACTAAGTTATAAAATCTTGTAAAATATTGGTGAATATTTCACTTAATTGTAAAACCTTGTAAAGTCTTGGCGAATTTTTCAATAAAGTATAAACCATATATAATAATAGGAAAATGTATCCATTAAACTATAATATACTCATTTCACAGATTTGGAAAAAGAAACATAATTTGTCCATCCTCTAGACAACGCTGCAAGAATCAAGGGTTGTGTTTGTCAAGGTTTTCATTGTACACTCTTTGTATATTCCTCTACAGTTTTGATGACATTTCACCACAAAGTCATGGGTGATTTTAAGAACCCCTCTTAAATTTATATGTATAATAATTGGGTGAATCCTCATGATACATAGGAAAAATTGAAGGTTATTTTATCAATAATAGAATATGTATGTATAATTTTTTAGCGAATCTTTTACTCAGTTATATAATCTTGTAAAATCTTGGCGAATCTTTCACTGAGTTATAAAATCTTGTAAAATATTGGCGAATATTTCACTTAATTGTAAAATCTTGTAAATTCTTAGCGAATTTTTCAATAAAGTATAAAACCATATATAATAATAGGAAAATGTATCCATTAAACTATAATATACTCATTTTACAGATTTGGAACAAGAAACATAATTTGTCCATCCTCTAGACAACGTTGCAAGCATCAACGGTTGTGTTTGTTAAGAACCAAATATCAATATAGCATAGAAAATCCTCAAAAAAGTACTCAACGCCTTGAAAAAGAGAGAATTTCAGATAATAAGCCTCTTCGAGGGGGCAACCTCCTTTTACCCCACTTAAATGTTCAAGTACAAGATGCTTCAAAATGAAAATGT
>SNQJ01S0001765.1:170563-193559 GCA_010110895.2 Picea sitchensis | reverse complement strand
AAAATGAAAATGTCTCCTTGGTATATATAGGAGACTAGGAGGTATAATTACAACTAATGGCCTAAAGCCGACATAAATAAAATAACATTTCTAATCTAATATGCCCCAATTAAGGGGTAATGAGCCAATATTAGGGCTTAACAGTGTTTTTCAAGGTTTTCATTGTACACTTTTTGTATATCCCTCTACAGTTTTGATGACATTTCACCACAAAGTTCATATGTGTTGATACTAATCACCACTTCTATCAATCTCAAGAGATATTAATATTTTCTCTACCAATTCTATTATGGATTATTTATTATTGATTCATCGATTATGAAAGGACCCTTCATACAAGTTCATCAAAGGATGTTCCTAAATAGGCACACACATAATTTTATCCATCAATAACTCCAAAAGTATAAGAATATTGACAGGGCACATTCCATGCATGACTTCCTCTCTAATTATCCATTTGTACCCAAAAAGGATCCCTTTCCAAGGAAGAGAGGTCACTTTTATCCCTTATATTTTTATTGGCTCATAAAAAAGTTAAGGGACACATAACTTTGTAATAAATGTTGGGCATAGATTAGGCCTTAGAAAAAAATATAGATTAAAGGTATAACATGCAATATCTGTCACTTGGATCCTAGTACACACTGACTCCCAAAATTGAGTTGTAGAAAAATAATGAAGAAATAAATAATCATGAATTTTATAGAAAGCTATTTTTTTCATGTGATACAAGCACTAATAAACATACCTCTTTCTTAGTTACATGAAACTCTCCATAACATGTGCATTATTAGCAGAAACTATGTAATGATTTTTTTTCAAGCTTTTTCTTCAACTTTGACTTCATGAATGATAGACCAATAAACATTCTCTCATCCTCCATTTTCTATATGTAATGTTATTTTAGTCTTGGCATCAAAAGTATAATTTCATTAGAGAAATTTTGGTCTCATGCTAATAGGTCTCCTATGATGAACGCATAGGAACCTAGTGCAAAGACTATTTTTTTCTTCCCTTGGCTAAGTAGAGCTCATTTTCATCTCTAAATAACCAATAAATATTTTCAAAGAACATATAAAATAAACATAATAGATAATAATATGTGAATATGATTAAATCATTCCACAAAGTAAAAGGGAATAAAAAAATATTTCCATGAACCATCAAATATAGCTTATGCAGTAGCAACACCAATAATAGCCAACCCATCAAATATAACAACACTGTAGGAAGCACAATCCACAAACGTTACAGGCTTCACTAGAATTTGATTTGTGAGAGGATCAAAAGGGTATTCTTGTGTAGTAATGTATTTGTCACGTCTCTACAAAAATCAACACATTGCATCAAATTTCTTAGTAGCTATAAATTTGACAATGCAAACCCACACCTTAGCATAGTACAGTCAACCAAAATTGAATTATCAAGCAATGAATACTAAAAGAAGCACAATAATGGCCAATAAAAAGATGCTTAAAAGAATATAATAAAATAAGTCGAACAAGATACAAATATAGAATATAGTTGCACAAAATCAATTCTAGTCCTTGAAGATGTCCATTGGGCACTGGTATAGAGGTTGAGATAGGTTGTTTCCATGTGAATTGAACCAGGTTCAAACCCTAGTGTGCATCAAGCCCTTAAACAATATGTGCTTTGGCTTAGATTGACAACTCTTTGTTTTGAAGCAGGACCGTGATAATGGGTAGATGGGTTTCATAGCTGCCCATAGGTCGGAAAGAGTGTTTACCCAAACTAAAAAAATTAAATTCCATCCCTTTCATATTGTAGATCTCTACTTAAAGGACCCAATTTGAAACCAGAGATGATCACTTATGAATCCTATGTAATGCTCTCATGTGGACTTACCAAAAGCAAATATACTACTGAAACTAGTTTTCAACAACCCTACCTAACATCTCTTAGAATCCTAGCACAAGTCCCTAAATACATGGTAGTAATCTCTACAATCTACAACATGCATTATCTTCAAATGACCATTCCCATCAATATTAAGAGAGAATGCATGCATATATCCTTGTAAGATCTCCTTATATAATACAAAGTGAATGCCTACTAAATAGTGCCATTCATATTAATATTGGAGGATACTTTCAATATCTAAGGATGAAATTTGAAAATCCACCCAACCTAGCAATGATGAATAAAAACAATCATTACAGATGTTTCCTACTTGTACTGGTTGGAGGACAACCCCAAACAACAATGATGACACACAACCTGATGTTAAAATGCTCCATTTTGCAACTTGATGGTTTTGTGGAAGAACTTCAAGTGGAAGAACTTCCTAGCCTCATCTAACTTGCCTCCCTTACTGAAAAAGCACATTATATATGACAACATTAGAGGATATATTCGTGTTTCTCAATTTTGGCTAGAATAATTTCATGTGTCACAAGTTATCACAAGTATCTAAAGGCCATACACATTGTTTAGCATTAAAAATTTTAGGTGCTAATAATTTCATTAGTAACCTTTCTAGTCTTTTGTCACCTGGATCCAGTTTGAAAACTGCAAGATCTCCTCCAATTGCACAAGTATCTTTCCCATTTTCTCAACTCCCTACACACCATCCACCAGGGGTGGATTGGCCATCCCTATCAATAGAAAGTCAAAAAATAGAAAAATTAAAGAAATTAAATTGAATGCATATATTTTACGATATCCATGGTAATTGACCAAGACTAAGATGACAACTCAACTTTCACACTTTTCCATGTTATAACAATGATCAAAAAATTTCCAATTAGTGGACCATGATTTCAAAATTCAACGTTAGGTTCAATAAATTATAGGGTTTCCAACTTGACATGTGTGTGTGTGTGTGTGTGTGTGTGTGTGTGTGTGTGTGTACCATTTGGATGATAGCCATGTAAAGGATAAGATTCAAACAAGGGGAAACTCCATTGCTTTGAAATACGAATAATTTGGAATATAACATAATTTAAAAACATTAAAATATTAAATCTCAAGACTAAATCATTTAAAAAAACTAAAAACTAAATCATACTTATGTCCCTTGTTCCTTTCTTCTTTCCTTATCATTTTCCAGTCCTTTATCTTCCACACATGTGTTTAATATGTTCAAATAATTGGAGGCTATAATAAACAAGTGTTGCATGGCAGCATAGTCTCTGCCGATTTGGGGTTGGGGCTGATATTAGTTGAGCAGAATTAGGAACCATTAGTAGTTCTAGCAGCACAGTAAGCATAGGCATCATGGGCAGAGGCTTCCAAAAAAAAGGTCAATTAGCTTGTTTCCTCTAGCTGAGTAATTGGCTATGTTACAAAGATGATTAGTTGAATGTTGTCACTCTGTTTTGTTTTTGTTCGTAGAACGTCTAAAGTTATATTTGGGATTTTTTGGACATTTTAAACAACATGCATCAGCCTTCATTTCCTTATTATGTATTCTTGCTGTCTAGTTTGGCTGCAGCTCCCTTTCAATACAAATATCCATTTTAGTTAAAATAAAAAATTTATCATCCATGGAAAAAAGATTGATCAGATTGAGAATTATGAATACCAGTAAACCTTACTTGGTTGAAGATACTTGCATTTTATGACATTTCAATGAACCAGCCTAAAACTACTAGCGACTAAGAAGGTGGACTTCAGCATCTGTTCACTAATGCAGTAAACATTTCAATATCACTCACTGCAAATAGCATTTTAATCTCAATAGCCGAGATAAGAGTTTCGGTAAAAATTTTGAGGGAGCCTTGTCAAAACTATGTGATCTATAGTTAAACAAAAAAAAGGTGTTCTATAAAAAGGAAATCTAATAACCATGGATGCATCAATCCATTTCATGTAAGCATATACTACGCTACAACTTCTCACTGTGTTATATGGGCAAATTTAGGGTAACTCAAGGCACAATTTTGGTTTTGGAGAAAAAGGCAAATTCAGTGGTTTGAACAGCTGCATTTGATCATCCAACAAGGGCTCCGTCCATTCATATCCATGGCTTGATCTAACAAGCAATGTTGTTTGTTGTGGATTTTAAGTTTCTTGATTGATCAAGGACTTATGTGGAATAGGATCAGGATTCCAGGAGACCTAAAAATGGAGTCTGGAGAAATGGAGAAAGTTTTTAAAAGTGCAGGCACAGGCATTGATATATGTAGTCTGATTGAGTATGAAATTATGGTTGCAACCTCTTACTTCCCAACTAAATTCAGGAGAGATAGGGTTGCACAGAGGCTGCATCTAGATTTCTCAGGTGTTTTGAGTGTGATCCTGTTACTTCGGCTGAACTCCATGATGACAATATTGATAATGAGGATGACAAGGACGGTATCAAGAGTTGCCATGATAAATACAATGACAAGATAAACAATAGTACTTGTGGTACAGATGGGAATAGGGTTAGCAATTACAACTATGATGAGGCCTAAACTCTCACCAAGGAGATTGAGGATGAATCCCAATTTCTTAGAGAGGTCTTCAGGATCAAAGACACTCTTTCAAACCTAGAAACACTACCCGATTTGGGTTTCCATGTCATACATTAAAGTCGGTGTAAATACGACCTTCAATTTTCATTAGAAAGTCATTTTGTAAATATCTATAGCTTGTCAAGCAATGAAACCAAGGAGATCCAAAACTCTGCCAAATATGACAATGTCATGTATCTGTATACAAGCAACACATCAAAACATGAAATGGTTTTTCTGTTCTACTTCCTTACATTATGATGTGCCATACTCTCAGGCTAGCCACATAGGACTGATACTTCAAATCATCAAAAATGGGAGAGGAAAGAAGCCCAAACAAAACTTAGTTTTGTCATCTCAATCTCTGAGCTTGTGAAATGTTAGAGTTTTATCCAATCTAGAATTAATTTTCCAATAGATCTAGCTCAACTAGAAACCATACAATGGAATCAGGCCAGCACACTGGTTGGTTACTTCCTCCTCATCAGATATTTTCAGAGTCTTGGGGCTGCCTCTTGACTAATTTACCTTACAATATGGTGTCACTATCTTTGGTTATTCATCCATTGATGATGATGTTGTGACATTGGCCTACCATGAAACAATTTAGGGCCCTGTTTAGGCAAGTCTTGCAATTCCATTATTTGAACCGTACACTGCTTCTTGGATGCAAAAAGCATAACTATACCATTAGTTACAAAGTTCATGACCTAATATCCACTTCATAATTTAACACTATTGCAGGAACAAATTTGAAAATAAAAATACATTCCAACAACAGAATACAAACCATTTTCTATTCGTTGATATCCTTCCTGAAGCTGCTTTTTTACTACTTCAAACTTCAATTTAATAGATGCATGTCTACAGAATTTGATTTATGTTGTACAAATACACAAAAGCAAGTTTAAAAACATGTCGTTATATTACAAATAGCTCCAAATAAGCAATGTATACTTCCCTACTACAGGCTCCATCTAACATAGCTAGCAGGTACATAAATTTTGCCTCGTATTTTTTAGAAAAGATTGCAAAAAGCAAGGAATGTTTTGTTGACAATGGACTATCCATAACTTTATAATCCACAAATTCATCTTCAATTTAGCTTTTACATCCTAGTTTGCTTACAATGTCTCGATATCGCTTATATTCTGAAGTTATTGGAGGTCTCCCAGGGCCAGCACTGGTATTTATATGACTTGAGATACTCATCCTATGGCCCTGGAAATCCATGTCAGCCTAAATTTGAGCATTCCTTTTCAACCCNTCTTGCTTTCCACAAGGACTGCTATCCCTTGTCAGATTACTCTGGTAAGGTGATAGGTTTACTTTATGGGGTTGTTCTACTGTATAATGTTTTTCATCAATGTCATCATTATATTATGCGTTCTCAGTCTTTTCAGTAACACGAAGATCTACATCGATTACATAAAACAATGTCATTGATGATCACAAGTCATAAATAATAACAAATAAAACTAGTGCCTTCAGTAGTAAAACAACATTACTTTAGACACAAAATAGAACATGTATTATGAAATCCAACAACCAAAAATATTAAGAAAGCAGGCCAAGAACAAGTTACTCCCATCGTCATCCATGACATCGAAGATCTTTATTTACAAGCACATACAGCAAGCATAAAACTAGTCAGTCACAACAAGCTCAGAATCAGAGTATAGATACCAATTAGAACCTGCAATATGTATCAATTTCTTCAAAAGACAAACATGTTCTCCTTTTATATTCAAGTTTGATCTCTTCCTCAATGTGCTTGAAGGTTAGATATCATTTGGTCATGGAATAAACCTTGAATTAAGCATAAATTATATGATATGGAAAAAAGACCAACAAAGTACATATTTCAAGACTATTTGGTTTCTTCCATGACCAAGTGATATCTCACCTTCGGGCACATTGAGGAAGAGAGCATACTAAACACACATATTTGAAGACTACCTGAGATATTTCTATTGAAGTTGTTTGGGTCGCCAGAAAGGCACCAACATCAAACGGGGGTGAAGGGAGTCCATTTTCATCGTTTGCAGTTGCAGTTGAAGTAGAATCTGGCAAGGTGCCTACACCATGAAAAATGATGTATATGAACAAAAAAATATTTTTAAGAACAAAAGCCCTTGTAGTAAAACATAGGGCAAACTTTAGTAACTTCAACACATTACCATACATGCAATTGTTGCCACAACGACATTAACAACAGTCTTCCCCCATTCATCTTCAAGTTCCTTCCGGCCACTGCAGTACACCACACAAAAGAAATAAGCACTTTCAAGCCTTTTAGTGTTCATGGAGGTAGGTCCAAGTCAGCTTAAATCAACCAGAACGAAAGCCATAAAAGTTGTTTATTTCACTTGTGTTAGGATAAGTCCCCATAATGCAATATAAAGAAACTGATATTGTGACTAAAAACACATTTCTGCATAACCAAATGTTGGAATTCAGCATTAGATTATCCATGCTTCCAACATTGAACCAGGAGTTTTTGGCTTCAAATACCTTAGAAGCCTTTTCACCATAGACCGAATTTCCTTTGAAATGTGTTTCTGCAACCAATCAACTTGTTTCCCAATCTCAATTGCCTGGGTATAATAAACCTAAATTCTTTTGTTGTGTTAACAATAAATCCATTATCACTATAACTCCATTATTGATAAGATAACTCTTAACAATAAATACATTATCATTATAATGCCTATGTGTCTATTCAGTGAATTTACATCGCATTTCAACTAACTTTTGATATTACAAAAATATGAAAAATGTTTGGATAGAATCAATTTTGAGGCTTTCACGGACAACAAAATAATTAGAGCAAACCAAAAAGTAGCTCGATCTAAATGAATTTATTTCATACAAACTTACCAATATTTGGGACAGTAATGACAATCTCTCCCAGCTTGAGCTTGTACAAAATGGTGGTCTTACCGACTGCATTGAGACCCACAATAAGAATGTGCATCTCCTTCTTTGCAAAAAGCCGCTAGAAAATCTTGGTGAAAGTGAGCCCCATCTTTTCAGCTATACAAGCAAAATACTAGTGATTTTTAGAGAGCCTATCTCGCCCAAAACAAGATGGATCTTTCTCCTAAGACCTGGATCAGAATATTCTAAAATGGGCAATAATTTAAAATGAGTGTTTCTACTCATTTGACTTTTACGTACAATTACTTGCAAACCAATCAAAATGTGCCATATTAACCCAAATTGTGATTACACTAGAAGCTAGGGTTCACCCATCATAAACATGCTAATCCCAGGAAATTCATCGATCAATTGGCTCTCTTCCTCATTCATAGGAAATTCATGTTTTAGATCGAGGTTAATAAACTAAAAGTTGAGTGACTTTTGAGTGACTTTTCCTGATCCATTTTCTGATCTGAAGGTAGATTTGGAAATCTTGGTATGTCTGGTTGTCTGTAGAACTTTAAAGCATGCAAAATGACCTCTCCCAAGAGGAGAAAAATGAGTTTTCCCAAGACTGCTTCAAAAGCACAGCGTGGGGTTTGAAACAGTGGAAAAAACATGTTTTTTTTTAGGTAGGTTTTTAGTAGTAATACATTAATGATAGCGATAATAACCAACATTAGTAATGTCTAATACAGTAGAACAAACCAACAGTAGTGTCCTCCAACAATACACCAAATTTGTAATGGAAATCAGAAGTAAACCCTCTTCTAAGGTTGTTGTTTAACAAAGAGTTTACTAACCATCTAGGTATGACAGTTTTGCAACAGAATTTGCCCTAGTTTCTACCGTAATACATGTAAACCTGGTTCACAGTGGCCCTCCACAGTGTCGTGCTCCTGCTGTAGGGTTTGCCACCTTACTGTACTCGATCTCCAAGGCTTGTGCAACAAATAAGGGGGTTCGTCCCTTCAAATGATAGAACCAGAGCTCGGCTCCCCTCCAATCCTGAGACATATCTGAGATAAGACAAAACTAGGCCCTTTGTAACTATTATCCAACAATATTCCTCAGTATAAGATATACCACAGCCACTAACTGAAACAGGGTGAAACTATGTTGAGCTAGGGTGAGAGACCCATAGAAACTCAGCCAAGGAAAGGGGTTAAACAACCTGATATAGGACAGAGGCAGTGCCTCCCAATTTCAGATAGAATCACCAATCAAATTCTAGTTGTCCCTATCCAAATGAGCCTCCTCCTTTATTTATACTCTTTCCTCATAATGGATTCATCCCACTGGTAAATCTGACTCTCCTTTTTGGTGAATGATCAGGTCGGCTCTCATATTCCTGTAGGTAAATTCTGCTCAACCAATTTCTCCTTTGTTTTTGTACCTGTGGTTCCCCCTAAGCTAGTGCATCCCTCCCCTTCGGGGGTCAACTGGGAGGCGACATGACACTATCTACATAGCTCACAAGCCAAAAAACAAAGTTTCCATACATGTTGTATGTCCAGTACAATCATTAAAGCTCTAAACATCAAAAACTAATTTGGCACACTAGCTCGCACAAATTGTCATATCAAGCAACAACAAGTATCATGCCTATATTGAGCAGAGGGTCATATTTGTCCTTGGGGTCCACCCCCAACCTTCAACAATAAGGTCAAGATCAGTGAGAATAGGTTCCCACTTGTCCTTGCCCTACTTAGGTTCAGGAGGCTTCTCAAACTCAGAGATAGTGAATGCTAGACTCGGGAACTTGTCATTTTGGGGGGCAGAAGGATGAGGTCAGCATTGTCGTCTTTCATGTCACTCACGAACAACATGGCCAACTCGGTGCCTAGGGTGGTATCTAGACTGTTGGAATTGAGCAGAATGGGCAGGGAAGATAGCAGATAGCTTGTTCCTCGTGATGCAAGGTGCACCACCCCAAAATTCCAACAATTAACACAAATGCACCATCTCCATCTCCACCTTACTAAGCTAGACCTGGATCTGCAAATGGAGGTTTGCACAAATTAGGGAGCCACCATGTCAGGTAAAGCAACCATTGTGTTGAATATTCTTAAAAAAACAATCATTCCTTGTTTTTCATATATGAATTAGAATCCCAATTTAATAATCTTCCATGCTGCATTATACTTAATGGCCCAAGGAAGTCTATCCCTTAGAAGAGTGGATTTCTAGGAAATGGGGGAGGGGAGAAGTTGGCTACAGGACTTGTAAACCCATTTCTAGGTTGTTTTGAGGAAAGTTACAAAACTAGAACATGTGCTTTACAATTTTATCTTTTCTATTGAACGGGAACTTTGGTTGAGGCACACCTAGATATTGAAGGCATTGTTCTAGTGATAGGCCATTAAGGGTCAAGGACTAGTAAAAGAAGGCTTTGATATGGACTCAACCCTGAAAATCCAGATTTACTGTTTTGAACTGAGTATTCACAACTTATTCAATTTAATATCTAGAATATGCTTTGTAGTTAATCATTTAAAACCATCTTGTTATCTTTTGGGGTAACTCTGAAAGTGTTTACACCATGCTTGGGATGCTTCATGTGATGTGGGGTGCATTGGGTATGGATGACCCTTGATTGTTCAATGTTGGAGATGCACATTTGGAGGTGGATTACCTTTAGATTGCTAGAGCTTGTATTGATGCTTATGTGGCTTTCTTCCTTGGAGTGTTGGAGACCTTCATACAGCTTGTTGTCTTCTTCATGATGGCCACATGAAGGTTGAGTTTCTTTCTTGGAGGATGCCTCAATTTGGAGGAGTTCTTGGCATTTTGGAGGAGGGAGTTGAGACATAGATGGCATGGTACACTTGGATTGCTTAAATGGAGGCTTTCACTCAACTCATGCTAGCTTGGGTTGAGGGAGTGATCATGTAGGTGTGGTGGTCCTAGAGGAGCACATAGATTTGGAGGAATGTTGGAGCCTTGGATCCCTTGGAGGAGGAGCATTGGACCTTGTTTGAGGAGTGCCCATAACTTGGAGCCTTGCTTGTTGACAACATCACATTGGAGCTTGACATGTGTCCTTTGGAGTGGAGTGTTTCACATGTGTGGACCTTCTTGTTAGAGAAAGGTTGCTTATAATGCTTTAGGCCCACTTTATATTGTTGGCCTCTCTTACCTAGAGGAAGAAGAGAGTCATTTCATCATTCATCATTCATCATTCATTAATCATGTATTAGAGATGTGAAGAGTGGAGCGCACCTCTCTCTCTTGTACTCTTCTATATTGTAGTCATGTCTCTCTCTTTGTCTTGAGCACTAGGGTTCTTGGAGAAGTTCAAGCTTTTTCTAAGGTTAAGGTTTCACCCTAAGGAGGAAAAGATGCTAGGTTTTATCTTAGAGGAGATTGATTGAGGAGGAGGAGACAGAGACATCTTGGACACTTGATTTCTCCCTTAGCTTTTTTTTTACTTTTTGATTTGGATTAGTACCAGCTTCTCGAATGTCATGAATTGACAGGTGTATCCCTCCTCTTAGGAAACATCTAATGAACTGGAAGCAACATATCCACTGTAAGATATCATCTCTGTATAAAACTCTGTGAAAGGCAGATTCTGGCCTCTAGTGATCTATGTTCGCACCCAATGAATACTAATGTTGGACCATCACCTCTTGCTAGATCCAGACCTCCAAATAAGTTGTAAAGAGATGTTATTTATGCTGCTTTGATTAAGTCTACCAAAAGGTCAAGAAGGCATCATGCTTAGCAGATTTGATGTTGTCCCATCACACTTTCTTGCTCCAACAATATGCCCCATCCTCCTTTCTGCATGATATCATGTCAAGGGATGAAATATCCCTTTAAATGGTGCGCTCAGTCTACTGCTAAAATGATAACACAGCCTACCAACATATCAGTTTGCAAAGTGTCCTCTATTTTGGCTGCAACAATTATCCCCAAACCATCTTCATGATTTGATTTGAATATGATGTCAAAAAGGGAAAGTGAATGAATCATCATATCCAGTGCTAACTAACCCACAATTTATACTTACAACTCCATCCATGACACGTTCGCAAGGATCCACAAGCACCATTTCCTTTCAAATATCATATAACCTCTAATGCAAGGATAAAGAGGATTTGATGACAAATCAAAATGCAGCAGTGAGGCAGCCATGATCGACTTCTCGCGATCTACTGTAACAATCCACCTTTCATCTATGATTCTAACCCATTGGTCTTATGTTCATGCTGCCTGGACTAAAAATCTTTTCCTTAGTAGTACTTTGCTTGCAACTGGAAATAACTCCTCAAAATGCTGGAAGTTGGAGAATTTTGAAGAGTAACACCCCCACTGAATATGTTGAAAACCTTTCTAACTGTATACCAACACGAGTGTGATGTCCTCTAAAGGTACCTATGATGAACCAACTACCAAGAACCTTTTCAATTCTCAACCCTTAAGAAATGAAAGATCTGTGACCATGTGCCAAGTCTGATTTTGGCACTCATGAACCATTTATGTTGAATGGTGAACTCAAAATAGTTTAGGAAACCCCTAACCCATCATTCCACTTCATTTTCCAAAAATCTTTGAAGGCATATTTTCCAGAAATGACCATTTTAGTCATCTTTTTTCCGAACAAATTGTGGCCAATAAGAGATGAATATTGAGAAACTGGAGGAGGTTTATGTTCCTAAGATGCCAAAGTAAAATAATCTATTTCATATTTTACACAGGTATTATAGAATGAGATATATATTCACATCTTCACAGCCTATTTTTTTGACTGAGCAAAGTCATGTTTTAGACATCTTTTTGAAGAAAATATTGTGAACAACTGGGGAAGAATTTTTGGAAACTAAGAGAGGTTTATATGAAAAACATCTTCATATAAAATAACCTGTCTCACTTTTTACACAACTATCTCGAATTAATATATACAAAGGGATAACTGAACCTTATTTTTCAGAATTTCAGGAGGAAATTTATAGCAAGCCTGCATAAAGCGTAGTGTGGGGCATGCTACGCTTTTGATGGAGGATTCCAAATGATGAAATACTTACATATTCAGATTTATCATGACTTGTACATCACTTTTGACCTCCCAGAGTTAAATTTTGGTCAATTCTGGGAGGAGAAAAAGTCAAAATACCACCTGAAAAACACCTTTCTACCACCTTTTTGGATAACACGCTATGCTTTGCATAAATCATTCTTAAATCTCATCTCTATCCTCAAACAGAACTCTTGAAAATATAACTATTAAATAGAACCATTGCAATCCAACAACCTATATGATTAAAGCCACCATGCATTGTATTTTGTACAACCTTTACGAAGCAAACAATAAGGTAAGGCAACAACAACAAACTAGCCTTCCTATGCATAAGCATGAGGCCACAATGTGTCACTATTATTTCGAAGGGGTTGATTCTAGTGTTGAAATAGGTATTATAAATACACTATCTCATAGAGACTTGTAATGGTTTAGGTGATGTTTCCTTACAAGTATGATAGTTATCTATTTTCAAATTCACATCTCATCTCTTCTTGAGGGATTCCAACAATTGGAAGTTCTGACTAAAGTGCCAATGAAAAACAGTTGCAAGCACCTATGCATGGATTTGGAAATAGAGTGAGGGTGATTGAATTTTGGAGAAAACATGGATGCTTGTCATTTAATTCACAAAATTATACTTTCTCTACAAGTCTACTATGCAATCTATTTAAATGACCATGCTTAAGAGGTTTCAAGTTTTGCAACTGCCCCTTCCCATGAGATTTTGGCTAGTCTTTGGCCTGATCTCTTCATCTCATCCTCAGGGTTAAAGATAAAATGAGAATTCTAAATATGGGAAGCTAAGCTAAGATTTGGATTCTCTATGTGGTTGAAGGATTTGGCCGTTGCTTGACCCTGGAAATGAGTTGATTCTTTGTTGGAAGTCCTCCTCTGTCTCCCTAAAAAACTCTCCTCTCACAAACCCTAGATCGATGCTCCTCTAATTGATCTCTCAATGCTCTAATGTGCCCCCTTAGGCAATTCGATCCTCCTTATACCTAGTTGAGCAAGCGAAAAACCTAATCTCATAAGGATGGAGGGTTGAGATAAACCCTCCCTCATTCATTGAGATGGATGGTCTAATCCATCACTTAAATTATTTTCACTTTAACCTTAGAAAAGGTGCTCAATAAGTCAACTGAATAATATAACACATCAATAGTCCCTTTCCCTAAGTTAGACTTTAGGAAAAGTTAATAAATCAACTTAGCCCTTGTTTCATTGTCCCCTACCATGATAGGATGTTGCAACCTAGTGGAAGACCTTCCTTTCTACATTCTCAACAGCTTTGAGGAGGAACACACAGCACAGGTATGCAATGCCATGATGAAGTATCATTCCTTCTTTGAAGAGATTCAAAGCAGGCATGGCAAGATGCCATGATGGAGGAGTATTATTCTTGCTTTGTAGAGGCACATGCAAAGAAGGTATGGTAGGATGCCATGATGGAGAAGTATCCCTCCAGCTATGAGGAGGCACATGCAGGGTAGGTATGTGTGGATTCGATAGTTGATTCCATGCATGCACCTGATTGGAGTATTGAAGAGTACCATAGCAGTTTTGTTGTTGGAGGATTCTCTCATAAAGAGCGAGTTGACCTTGTTGAGGCTTTTGCTTTAGTTTCCGGAGGTTTTAAGGTACGTGGGTGAGATACTCATGATACCAAATTGAAGAAGGCTATGTATGGGCTAATGAATGTACCATGAGCTTGGAATTTCAAGATCGATGAGTTCTTACTCTAGGATTTTCCAAGTTTAGTGCAGATTTCAATCCTTGATTTCAAAGATTTGATCCACTTAATTTGACCCTATATGTAGATGAGTTTATAATTGCAGGAATCCCTGAACAAGTCATGATGTGGTGTGAGAATATTTTGACCCGTGAAGTTGACATGAAGGAATTGCAGGAAGCCCTGAGTAGGTCTGATGTGGTGTGAAAAGATTTTGACCCATGAAGTTGACATGAAGGACATTAGAGGCTCCCAAGTTTCTAATGAAGTTTTCCTTGTAATATGGATTTACACCTTGAAGATTCTGAAGAGATTTCAGAGCAAGAAGGGAGCAGTAATCTAGGGTTATATTTCTTCAAATTCATAGCACAGGTGGTCGACTTTTTGAAGAAACCCCTAACATAGGGGAAGTACAAGATACTGAGAGAGTATCTTAGGTTGGTGGAGAACACCTTCCTCACAAAGAGAGAGTGTTTCCTTTATGGATTGATCCGGTGTTCTCCTGTATCAGTGAATTCAGCAGCAACATTTTTAGTATGGCTCCCTTTAGGAGATCTGTACAGCAGTGATGATAGTGTGGATGACACAGCAGAAGTGATGTCAGATCAGTAAAACAACCTTGCTCTTCCTTGCTTCTGTCCTTGTGCACAATAGAGAGGGAATTGGACTGATGGCACATCACTGGTGTGCCTTGGGAGACACACAACCGTTATGTAGTGGTAGAGGGTGTGTGCATGGCATGTGTTCAACATGCATGTGCCAGAATTAGAGAACTCCATATTTATCTTTTCTTTAATTAACAATTTCCTTCCAGATTTAGTTCGCTTTTCCATAATTATAGAGTGCAATTTATCTACAAGTTTAAGTCCAGTTCCAATTTAGAAAGGGCTTGATTTTGTTATATTATAAAGTGTTTTCTAGTGTTAGCACAGTTTTTAATTTTGGAAAAAAGCGCATGAGCTAAAGGTGTTGCAATGTTAGTAAGGCATCGATTTCTAGGTAGCCTTCCTATTATATACCTGGGTACACTATTCTAGGCAGATAATTGGCTTAGGTTTTGTCTTCCTAGACTAGACACACCATAGAGGTGGTACTCAATTTATTTCTATATACCCTAGCCATTATTAGTCTATAAAAGAATGGCAGGATGAGTGTGTGAACCATTCCAGGTTTGAGTAAGACAGTAGGAGTGAGAGAGATTGAGTTTTGAGCTATTGTGTTGTATTTTTCTTCTATCGACTAATAGAAGACAGATGTGATTGAGTAGTATAACTTGAGTGGACCTAATGGTTAAGAACATGTGTTTCTTCCATGGACGGGTTCAAATCCATAGGGGGGTAGGGTATGTATACTTATGTACACTTTAGCAGTCAAATCGTTGGATGGAGGGGGTCCCTTTTCCCACAAACAAGGGGGTCTCATACACCAATTTGGTGCCTGGCTTGGTCGTGACTTTAAAATAGATTATTATTATTATTATTATTATTATAGATTTTGTACTTGCTATTTGTATTTTCAGGGTGATGTGTTTATATCCAATGTTTAGATTTCCATTGTTTTGAGGTGTTAATCAGTTTTTCAATTCCTAGCATTAGAGTTTAGATTTCTAAGTGCAGGTTTGTTTACCATGATCTGAGAATCTTAACAACTCAAAGCCATCTCATGTATATTTTACATGTATGAAATAGTCCAATTGAGACACTATTGGACTGGCCATTATCTCCTACCAAAGAATTTCAAGTTTTTGCAAATACAACTATTCGATATATTAATATGATTTATGTCCCTATAAGTGCTTAGAATGAGAAATGTTATTGAAAATATCATGTTTGAAATATTATAACTTACCAGATCTATTGGCATCCATTTTCTATGTATGTGATAACCAAAATCACAACTTCATATGCATATTATCATTTACAAAATTATGCACACAAGATTAAAATGTATTTTATGACAAGAATCAAGATAAACCTATGGAAATTATTACAAAATATTTAATCTTCCAAACACTGGGAAAAAGTCCAGTCCTACATGCAACTCTTTGCATGGATATGAACAGTGGTATATGAAATATTAATCTAATGATGAAATATCGACTTCTATAGCCAAAATTAAAACTCAAAAAGCATGGGTTTTAAAGGTTAGGAAAACAAGTCCCCGAGGTGTAGGACAGTCGGTGACGGAGTGTGTTGTTAAGGCGCTCTGTGATGTTAAAGTCATCGGTTCGAAACCTGCGGGGACAAAAAATCCAGCCATGTTAAGGGTTGGTGTGGCTCAATCCAGGTTCGATCCCTGGGTGACTTTGACGGCTTAGATGCCCTTGAGTTGCGGTTTCTTAGCCACAGGTTAGTCCCACATGTCATGAACAAACTAACAAACAAACAAAAAAAGGTTAGGACAACAAGATTACTCCTATCCTTTGTTGATTTAGTCCTCCACTAACCGCAATAATTAGGTACTGCTTGGAATGCCTATCATGTACAGTAGTTGCACAACAAAAGAGATTATGAATATCAAACCCTGTGCATTTTCCATCCCAAAGAATAACCAAAAGCACAGTCAGGATAGCTTTGAAATTACTAATCATAGATCGTTCATACCTTATATAATACAAATGACAATAATGCACAATGAAAGATTCTCAAAAAGAAGGCAATTAATAAATAACACCAGTGTTCCACCAAGTTTCCAGGACTTGGGAGCACGGGAGCGGGGGAATGCACAAGGGGAACATGTGGAGACACCCCCCAGATTTTAGGGAAATTCATGGGGGAATGGGGGATGTTGGAGTCCCTAGCATAGGGGTCATGCTCTAAAATTAAAAAAATAAATCCCAACATAATAATTCATTCCATGTAAATTCATCATTATGCAATGGATTCTTTGCTTGCATAGTTTTTTTTACTTTTCTGAGTTTATGGAGAAAAAATCATGGGGAGACACCCAAGCATCCCGCTTTTCAGGGGTGGGGAGGGATTACCAGGAATCTTTCTTTTCAAGGGTGGGGAGGGACGCCTAGGCATCTTGCTTTTCAGGGGTGGGGGGCACCCACGCACCCCTATTTTGCAAAACGCGTGGGCAACCCCCATTTTTCAAAATGCATCCCACACATTGGCGAAACGTTTTGTTGTGCATTTCCTCGAGTTTCACAAAATGGGGGGCATGGAAAAACGTTTTTCCAAGCACCCCCATCCCGTGAGTGTGGGAAGCGTGGGGGGGCATGCCCCCAACCCTGAGGGATGTTTCCCCATGGAACACTGAATAACGCCCAAAAATCTGAGTTGCAAGTATCACTAAGAACTTCACAAAACCAAAAAGTTGTGCAGCTATGTTTATAAGCTAAGAAAAAAACATACACCAATTCAACACAATAGATTACTCCAGACAAAGATTCCAAATTTACAAGAAGCTTAGGAAGGAGATATCCCATTATGATTCTCCAACTAATAGACAGAGAGAGGTGAATCAAAAAATGCTTAAAGGATATATGAGGAATTTCAAACAAAAACCAAATCAGTGGCACAAGTAGCAACATTAACTGAATGCCAGTACAGTTCATCATACCAAACATATATAATGGCACCATATACTACTCTGTACAAATCTTATATACAAGGTATCTGATGTACAGAAATTGAAAAAATTGAGTATGTACAATGCAAAAAAAATTATAGGAAAGGTAAAGGAAACAATACAAAACATGCAATAAAATTTGCTAAGAAATTATGAAAGAAAGCAAATCCTCATCCTATAACATCATCCGAAGGAACTTAACCATCCAACTTTTAAAATTTAAAATCAACTGAATTTCAATATAACAAAGGCTTATAGGAATTTTGAAGTTGAGAACATGAAATTATGATCTGGGAGTAGAAATCAAGTGTGCCAAATTTTCAACAAGATGTGTATATAACTCCTCTTCATCAGTATCGTGGAAAAAAAATCAATTGAATTTCAATACTAGTGAAGGCTCAAAAAAAAAATTAAGTTAAGTACATGAAATAAAGATCTTAGCAGAGCAACCAAGTACACCAGATTTTCAAGAAGCCAGTCTATATATATTCAAATACTTGGGACATTTTGTATCGGTATGTACTTTGATATACACATTAGTCAAACAGTTAAAACTTAAAACTTAATTGACTTGCCAAAAACACAGTAGAAGTTATTTCATTGAGACATGAAAAAC
Organism: Picea sitchensis; assembly: GCA_010110895.2. Taxonomy (NCBI): domain Eukaryota; kingdom Viridiplantae; phylum Streptophyta; class Pinopsida; order Pinales; family Pinaceae; genus Picea; species Picea sitchensis. Next base: position 175,230 of record SNQJ01S0001765.1, on the reverse strand, counting down.
ATGTGACATTATTTATTCGATTCTTAGTTTTGAGTCTAAGGTGACAATAGTCTGCCCAAGTCCTATTAAAACATCAACATCACCTTCTTTTCCAAACACATCAGCACAAAAAACTAGCACAGGAGAAGCGGATGTCAGTAACACGATGTGTCAAGCTCACAGTTATTGCAATAACTCATGGATTGAAGGAGGTTTAGATTTCTAAACATCCTGTACTTGTAATCATGTATGTGATCCAGTATATTTTATCTCTTGGTCATTACCTAATGGGGAAGATTGGTCCCAGGTGCTTAGAGGCTGTTAAAAACGATGGCAATGCTTATGGTATGGACTTGCTTTTTGGCCGAAGTAAAAAGCATTCCTAATATCTCATAGTGCATTTAGACCCCATTTCTCCTAGTGCATTTGTCCCCACTGTTCACTCTTTCCACTCGGCCTTCAATGTAGGTAAGGCAGTTGCAGGGCCTCTCCACTCCTGATTTGAGGGCGCCCATGGAGAAATACCTCTAAATCATTGTTGGTACCATAAAATTAGGGCAAAATAGCTCTTAATCATTTCCATTACCATAAAATGGGGGAGAAATACCTCTGAATCATTGCCTTTACCAGAAAATTGGGGCGAATGGGAGGATCTGGTTCGAATTTTAAGGAGAGAAAATGGATTTCCATGCTCTTCCCTCGAAAATATCCATGGGCTAAGGGATTTATATATAATTTTTTGAAATTAAACTTGGGGATATATATTTGCAAAGCCCTCAAACCACTCGATGTAAATAATTCGCCCAACCAAAATTTCAAACCCCCTAAATTCGCCCATGAGCGAAATTTCACCCCTAAAATCACCCATGAAGTGGAGTTGCAATTGGAGCAGTTTTGAGCCAGGATAATAGACCTGTTGCCTATTTCAGTGAGAAGTTGAATGAGACCAAGAGAAATTACTCCACATATGATAAGGAGTTTTATGCCATAATTCAAGCCTTGAAGAAATGGAGACGTTACCTTGTCCCACAAGAATTTGTCTTGTATAGCGATAACCAGGCTTTACAATTCATAACCAGACAGGAAAAATAGAATCAGAGGCATGCAATATGGGTCGAGTTTATGCAGAATTTAACTTTTGTCATAATACATATTGTTGGGAATGCTAACAAAATTGTAGATGAATTAAGCAGGAGATGTTTGATTCTACAGGAATTCCAGGTGAAGACCTTGGGGTTTGAACACCTTAAGGACATGTATTGTGATGATACAAATTTCAAGGAAGCATGTGAAGCATGTGCAAATCCCGTGCTGGGAGATAGAAGCTAGTGGACAGAGTATATGATTCAAGAGGGATTTTTGTTCAAAGGAAATCAGTTGTGCATATCAAAATGCTCAATGAGGGATAACCTTTTGAAGGAAAAGCATAGTGGAGGATTGGCTAGACATTTCAGCCATGATAAAATGTTTGCACAGTTGAGAAGTTCATATTATTGTCCAGGTATGAGAACAGAAGTGATAATGTTTGTGAACATATGTAGAATCTGCCAACATGCAAAAGGAAAAAGACAGAACATTGGAGTGTATCAACCGTTGCCAATACCAGAGAGGCCTTGGGATGCAATAAGCATGGATTTTGTGTTGGGGCTTCCAAGAACACAAAGAGGATTTGATTCCATATTTGTGGTGGTGGATAGATTTTCAAAGATGGCACACTTTATCCCATGCCAAAAGACCAGTGATGCAACACATGTTGCAAATCTATTTTTCAAGGAAGTTGTGAGACTTCACGGCCTACCCAGAAGCGTTGTCTCGGACAGAGACACAAAATTTGTTGGTCATTTTTGGAGAACATTGTGAAAGAAGTTGGGGACAGATTTGTCCTTTAGATCAACTTATCACCCTCGGTCAAATGGATAGACTGAGATGGTAAACAGAAGTTTGGGAAACTTATTGAGGAGTCTAGTCACTGAGCATCATAACCAGTGGGATCAGATTCTGCCACAAGCAGAATTTGCATACAATGACTCACCAAACAGGATCACTGGAAAGATCCCATTCCAAATCTTATATGGAATGCAAACCAGGGGGGTATCTGAGCTGAGAGACTTGGAATAGAGTGAGATCAAGAGCGTTGGAGAAGAAGATTTTGCTGCAGAAATACAGAAGCTCCATAGCCAGATCAGAGGAAAATTGCAGAGTTATAACCAAGAGTACAAGCGCATAGCTGATCAACATCACAGAGAAATTCAATTTGAAGTAGGAGATCAGGTTCTGGCACATCTCATGAAAGAAAGGTTCCCCAGGGGAAAACATAACAAGTTAAAGATGAAGAAGATAGGGCCATGTAAGATCTTGAGGAAGTTTGATGCAAACACTTATGAGATTGAGATTCCAGATGATGTGGGCATATCGCCCATATTCAACGTTTCAAACCTGTACCCTTACAGGAAAGATGACACAGAGGGATCAGAAGATCACAAGAAGATTCAGTGGGAGAAACAAATGCCTATAGAAGAAAGACCATAGATGGAGAAGATCGTTGATCAGAGGATTGGAAAAAATACTAGGAGGAAGACCTATTTCAAATATTTGGTCAAGTGGAAGGGACACCCAATAGAAGATGCCAGTTGGGAAAATGAAGCTGACATCCAGAAGCATGGAAATTCGGTGCATGAGCTCATGGACAGGAGTCCATGAATTTTTGGCAAGGGGAGTATGATGTAGGAGCATCGTTAGAGAGCACGTGGAGCAGACCACTCAATGCCTGGGAATCTTTTCGGAATCTCAACGTTGGCAGTTACAGCGAATATTTTGAAGCACGCCTGAACTCAACGTCAGGAGATATTTTGAATCACGCTTGAACTCAATGCCGGAAAACATTCTGAAGCATGCTTGAACAATTGTGAGCGAAGTGGGAGTTTCCACTCCTTCTCTGGAATGTTACTAGACTAAGATAGTCATTAGGTTAGGTTTTGGAGTAGACAAGTAGTCGGGGGGGACCCTAAGAACCCTCTGAGATAAATAGAGGTTTTGTACACCCAAATGAGGCTAGCTGCAAGTTAGTAGGAGATTCCTGAATCTTAGTTGTTGTTTTCAGTTGTATCCATTTTACTTTTGAATGAAGATAATAGAGGAAAATTGACCCAATGCATGGTGTGGATATTGTTTTCAATTCTCTGTTATTGTGTTTTCATGAATGAATGAATTTCGTTGTGAGTAGATGAAACTGTGAATGTTAGAATAAGTTTCAATTGTTTCTCTTATGTTGAACTGGTGCAAGGTATGCACACAAAACGCAAGGAGTGCGTTGACAATATCTGTTTCAGATCCGAAGCTCAGAAGAGATAGCACAAAACTTCCCTTTGCAAGGAGTGCAAAGTGACTGCTGCAAGGTGTGCACATTCGTCTGCAAGAACTCAAAACTTGTGTAAGAGTCGGTTGCAAGGTGTGCATTGAGCAAAAGGAGGACGCCAGGAGGGCGAGAAGAATTTATTTTCAAGAAATCCTTCGAACTGAGTTTATCGAAATCCAAAGAACGCAAGGAGTGTGGGGGAAGTCGAACCCTTTAAGGACCAAGCTCAGAAGAGATAGCACTATTCATAAGTGTTAATGAGATCCAAGAGCCGGATTCGCAATAGGAGCAAAGGTCAAAAACCTTTGAAGGCTTAGAAAATCTTCTAAGTCGAAAGAAATATAAAGCTCGGGAGGAGGGGCGACAATGATCGTTGGATCATAGCGCAAAGGATCAACAGTCGTCTGATTCAAGACAAGGTGCACGAGCTTTAACACTTCTCACACACAGGAGAGAGAACCCATCGAGGTTTGAGACTTGAAACTTCTAAAGTCTGATGTTTCGGATTTCTGAAGTGAAATCTCAGTTGTTCGATCAACTGAGACAGACTTTAGCCATCAGATCGTCCAAAGTGAACATCAGGTGTTGGATCAATCAAGCGAATTTGAGCCGTCAGATATAGTGAGTTTGGAAGGAAGCAAGTTTGAAACTTGAGATCCCCGAAGCGCGAAGAGTTGGAGAGTCGAAGTGAAGTTGGACCGTTAGATCCAGAGGGGTACGTGTCGGCGGGTCGTGAGATCTAGAGGATGGCAAAGACAAGGTGTTGAAACACCCAAAGCCCGAAGAGTCGAAGAACCGAGGGACATCGATCTGTCAGTGGACACTTGTCAGCAGATCGCGAGCTCCGGGAAATTTGTCGCGGGATTTTTAGTTTGAGAACTGAGATTTTCGAAGTTCGAAACCCAAAGGAGATCTCGACCGTCAATCGAGAGGAGGGTCACAAGACCGTTGATCCGAGTTGAAAGGTTAAGCACCCGAAGTGAAGGCAGGACCGTTGATCGTGGGGACAGGTGTCTGTTGATCGTCTAGTCCGGAGGATTGGAGTACGGAATAAAGCGAGGTTTGAGATTTGAAAAACCCGAAGTCTGAAGACCCACAGAGATCATAGCCGTTGATTCAAGGAGATAGGTGTCAGCAGATCTTCCGCTCTGGAAGATTGCCTTGCAAAGGAAAATAAGGTTTGAAACTTGAGAATTTTGGAGCCCAGAATTCTGAATCAACCACAGTCGTTGATCTAGGAGGAGGAAGTCTTAACCATTGATCCCAAGGAATAGATCTTGGTTGTCCATTCGAAAGCACCGTCAAGATCGTGAGATCGACGGTCATCTTGCAT
>SNQJ01S0001765.1:133496-170524 GCA_010110895.2 Picea sitchensis | reverse complement strand
TTGTGATCGCGCCCGCAATCATGTGGTCATCGCCCAAGGTCATATCTGAGGAGGGACCGAGAGGAAAGGCGCTAACACCAACTCTAAGATTTCACAGGAGGCGAAAGAGAAGGTCGTGGGTATCGTGAAGCCTGCGCAGGGATCCGAGAGGACCTGTGTCCAACACAGAATGAAACTAGCAAAGTTTCAGAAAGTCTTTCGATTCCAGAATCGAAGATCCTGACCGAAAGGTCGCACAACCCTTAGGAGAGAAGAGGATCTGTACCAAATTATCATGTACAAAGAGAGACTTCAGAAATGTCGCATCCATTAAAAATTTATGAAAGTCTCTCTGTACACTGAAAATTCTTACAGAAGTCTTAAATCTAAAATTATCATGTAATGTGCTCAAGTTACTTATCCGACAATGTTATAAAAGAGTGTAAAACATATGTGACAATGCTATAAAAGAGTGTGAAACATTTGCCTTATATTGAGCTCAATTTGTTTACATGTCCCTCCACAACATCAAAATGTCTTCAATTTGTTTGCATGTCCCTCCACAACATCAAAATGTCTTTGACACATAGTATGTTGTCATCACATTCACAAATAATCTAGTTGTAGCAAATGATCTGAAATCTTTAATTTTTGTTAAAGTAATGATTATATATATAAAGAATGAGAGTTGTGACATTTTCTTGATTTGTTTTAATTTAATAATTAAACATAAAATCTTTAGTTATTATTCTCCTTTCATTTAAAAAATAAAAACTTTATTAATTTAAAAAAATATTATTTAAAAAATAATAATAATATATATTAAAAAAATAATATAATTCTTCATACACTTGGGAATTATGATTCATGTCCCTTCCATGGAACTTCATCATTATTTCACATGTGCAAGTACTCATGACAAACCCAATATTCAACAAGTGAATATGTACAAAGTGTCTAGTCCTTGCCAAAGCCAAATATAGAAATTGGAAAAAGTTAATAAACACCAGATTGAATATAATTAAGAAAATAAATAAAAAATCATAAGAACATACAATATTTATAATATTATTTATATTAATAAATATTTATCTTCATAAAACATTAAAATAAGAATATGGAGAATTGTTTATATCATAATCAAAATATGCCTTTAAGAAAATAAATAAAAAATCATACAATATTTATAATATTATTTATATTAATAAATATTTATCTTCATAAAACATTAAAATAAGAATATGGAGAATTGTTTATATCATAATCAAAATATGCCTTTAAGAAAATAAATAAAAAATCATAAGAACATACAATATTTATAATATTATTTATATTAATAAATATGTATCTTCATAAAACATTAAAATAAGAATATGGAGAATTGTTTATATCATAATCAAAATATGGGAAGTAACAACAACCTTTTTTTTATTTTTTTTAGTAAACAAAAGTGAATAATTACATGAAAATTGTCATGTAGTATTTTTTAAAAATTACATATTAAATGTTTTTTAATATATTTTAAAAATGAAACTACACTCTCAAATATTTATGTCCTATCAATATCTTAACCAATTAAATAATGAAATGAATAATAATAATATATATATAACTTAATTTTAAAAACATAAAAAAATTTATAAACATTTACCATATAAAATTAAATTAATTATTAATACACAGTTAAATAAAATAATTTTGATTTATAGAAAAAATTATAATAATTTTGATTTATAAATAAAAATATACTTCCTATTTTGACGTAATTATAAACAATTACAATTTAAGATTCTTAAACCCTGTGTGCATATTTACGGTTAACCGAGAAAAAATTATCTAAAAAATTCGAGGCCGAACAATTGCTTATCTACTTTTATGATGTGGGGTATTACGATTTGTTAGGTTTATTTTAAAATACCAGAAAAGCATGAGATATTTTATCCAAAAAGCACACAAACGACTTTTGGTATTGTTTAACTTAAATGGAAAAGAAAATTAAATAGAAAATAATTCTCTAAAAGATTAAAACAAATTAAATAATAATTTTTTTCACAAACTAAGTTTGGAACTTCCAATCTCTCCAATCTCTCCATCATAATTAAATACATTATTATAAAACTAAAAAAAAATCCTAATAATCCCCATTTTACTTTTAGTTTTCCAAAAATATTGACAAATTGTGAAGGGAAGGACATCCCAATTTCTATAAAATAGAAGAATCAAACAATGATCGACTTTCCTTATAAAATACATTAAATGAAAAAGACGTTGAGGGCAAATCCCAAGCAATCCCACGGACGCATACACCTAAATATTAAGGGTGGGGCCGTTTCGCTTTTTTAGGGAGAATAAAGGCCCTCTAACCTTGAGTTAAAGATCCTTAACGTAGGCTTTGAACAACCATTTGGGAGATACACTCACTGAGAATCCTTAGCTTATTTTGAGACTAGGCGCAGCGACATGCATTTAAATCAAGTTAAACATACATTGGAGCATAATAGGAAGAGCATTTCGAAGGACAATTTCATGTGGAAATTTCTTCCATTCATATGATTCGATGCAAAACGGTGTACTTTCACTTCTGCACTATATAATTTTACCCTGAGCGACTTTAATTTATTTTAGAGATGGAAATGATTGCGAATAAATAGGCATTTTAAGGAGTAGTGGACGTCAAAATCTAGTGGTAAATGTTACATTGAAGGAAGGTTTTGAAGGACTTATGTGGTATACTTGGTTCATGTTTTGGGAGGCCCTAGTTTTGAATGGCTTTGAGCATTTGCATCGCATGATCACCCAAGTGGTCATTAACCGACATGGATGAACATGACGAAAGGTTGATGGTTAGAAGAGTTGATTTTGGGCACCCTTGCACTATGGCAAGGTGCACTACAGACATGCCAAGCACCCTTGCACAAACTAGTCGCATCACAGACCTTGGCAGCTTGCATTAGTTGGACACACCCAGAGAAACTTGGAAGGGAACTTGGTAAGGGGAGGCAGAGAAGGTTATCGCGGATGACCTCATCCGCAAACATGCACTGAGCATTACAAACAAAGTGGCTAAGAAGAACCGGTTGGCTTATAGATGACTTGGGTGCACTTGGATGTGGGTGCACCTTTGGAAGAGTAAAGACATCTGGCACTTGCGATGTGACACCATTGATGCAAATGTCGGGGGACAAGTGGTAGGCACATCTAAGTTGAACAAAGAGGCACTTGGGTCCACCTTAAAGTTGAAGGGGGCTTGCAAGTGAAAGGTAGGTCTCATATAAAAAAGAGGATGTCTCAAAGGTGCAAAGGCATCGTCATAGAAACATTGATCATTGACAAAAGTGTAAAAGAGCTCTACGATAGTGCTAAGTTTTGGCGTTGGCATAGTAGGGTGAGTTCCATTGGTTAAGTGAAAAGAAGAAGATAGGACCTACAAGAGGTAGGTATGCAGTTGCTTCAGGGGTTGGATTGACATTTCTTGTAGGTAGTTGTACCTTTTGTAATTGTAATCTATAAATGAGAGGCGGGCTTTTAGTTGTGCTCCTCTATTGTACATTGTAATATTCTTTATCTTAATAAAGATTGGGCACCTCCCTTGGGTGTCACCTATATAATTGTGTTGTGGATTCTTTATGTGTTGGATGTTACTATTACTTGTGTTGCTTTGTGTTGTCTATGTAACACCTTGTTTCCCCCAATTTGTAATTAATCATAAAATAGGAATTTCCATGCTAATGCATGAGGAAAATGTAAATGTATTATTGTTTGAGTTGCCAATAACTAATTGTGGGGGGTGAAGCCTTGAAAGTACTAGCCATGATATCACTAGAGGAAGAATGTGAAAACTATAAGAGAGGGTTCATATATCAAATAACCCCAAATCTCCCTTGATAAGGATGACAAACCTCCTTCGAATCCTAAGGAAAGAAAATCAGTCAATGAAGAAAGGACCGGTGGTTGAATCACCAACCACCCCCATGAATGGAAACATGGGTTGTCAGTTCGAAGTACCATAGGGACCTGCAGACCTAAGCTTCCTTCTGACAGAAGGAACAGGATAGGTCGGCAAAACCTCCCAAGGTAAGAGGGACACAGACACGGGAAGAGACGGGGAGAAGAAGAGCGTAAGCTCGCAGGGGAGATGCGCAGAGTTCTCCAGCGAGTCGCGAGATGAAGGCCGCGAGCTTGATGCTGAGGGGCATCTGAGAAACCTCACCGAGGCCATCACCGAGAGAGAAAGCTCTGAGTTACAGAGAACATGATCCAAGTAGAAGCAAAAACAAAGAGAGAACCCTCGAGAACTGTGAGAATTCCCTGGTGATATCATGGCTTGGCACGGGGGTGGCCAGAGTGCTAAGATTGAATGCCTTTGAGCCTATGGTTGGGTGGAAGGACGAACACCCACAGTCAGTTGGTTGGCGGCAACCTGTAATAGATAAGTGATTTATTACCCTGTGTAATTTATCTGTAACTGTGTATGAATTGGCTATACTGTGTATGTTGCAGGAATCGGGCATATTTCTTAATGGATATATTGCATCCCCCTTATTTCTGCTTGATTGTATAATTAGGCCAGTAAGAAAGCATATGGTTAGGATAGGTTTTATACCCGTAAATACTTGTGTCCTATGGTGGCATAAGCCCGAGTCACGAACTGTGCATTCGTCAACCGTGGACACAGTTTCATGTACGCATGTAAACCTTCATAATCCTTTGAGTCCCTTGGAGGATGAAGCATGTTAAGCTCGGGAGAGGTAGTGCATATATGCACAGGCTCTCTGCAAGGCAAACCGAACCCAGAACCCCTTGATGAAGGAGTGCAATAGTTGTGTTGAAGACTCTTCTAAGAGTCAAGTCCAGGAGAAAGAGTGCAAAGGTCTCAAGTCCTTCATAACTGACGAAGCTCGGGAAGGATAGCGAGTTTCAAATACCGAAAGAGAGTACCATTTCGTTTGCTAGATGCATGGATGAGATCCTTTCGGAGGATCTGAGGTCTGTCACAGCCGTTAGATTGGAGGAAGGAACGTAGGCATTAATGCCTCGACCCCTTTCAGCCTTTGCAAGTAGCGAAGGAATCGGAACCGTAGATCCCAAGATCCATGGGAGTTACCTGGACCATCCATCGGAGGGACACGTGGCTATCGGTCGGCGTTTCGGCACCTAGAAAACCAAAGGGCAAGACCCCTTGTCTTTGCAAGTCGTGAAATCTTGGTATACGAAACCCCGAATCGATTTAGTGTGAATAAGTTTGAGAAAGCCGGGATTTGATCACGACCGTTGATCATCCCGAAAATATCACAACGGTTGATCGTGGCTAAAGGTCACAGTCGTCCATCGGAGGGACACGTGGCTGTCAGTCGACGTTTCGGCGTTTCGGCACCCGGGAAACCAAAGGGCAAGACCTCTCGTCTTCGCAAGTCACGAAATCCCGGTACCCGGAAMCCCGACACACTCTGTGGTAGAAAGGAGGAGTCCCGAAAGGATCTGGACCGTCCATCGGAGGAGACGCGTGGTGAGTGGTCAGAGTTCGGGGAAAGCTCCGAAATCCCGTGAGCCGTTGGATCTCATACAAGGACTCGCGTATCARGTTTCGGGGTTTGAAGAGTCGAAATACTTGACTCTCTTGCATTTCAAATTCCCGGTTACCGAAATCTTGATAYAGCTAGGACCATCGGATCAGGGGAAGATTTGCAGTCGTCGATCTCAGCAAAGGTAAGATTTTGGGTTTCGGGGTTTGAAGAGTCGAAATACTTGACTCTTCTGCATCGTTGAGTCGCGAAATGCGAAAGGCGCCTCTTGGCTTGGCTCGTGGTCGTAACCAACGATCACATGGAGGTGGATAAGGGGAAAGCTAGCATGCGCTAGGCCCCCGTAGGAATTCGGGGATTCTGTCCCTCGAAGAAAAGAGGCGAAAATTTTAGTTTGTCATAGTGGGTATGTGACAGTCTAAGTATTGAATAATTGGCTAAATGTTAAAGTATTGTTCGGATGTATTAAAGGTCATGGTTGAACATGTGCCTTTTATTGAATGAACTTGGTTGAGTAGGACTTAGTTGCATTTCCTAGACTATAGGTTAAGGAGAAGTTATGGATAGGCCTCAAGTGAAGAGATGTAGTTTAGTTGTAGTAGGAGTAGGTTGGACAAGCCCCTACGATTGAGGCAAGGTAGTGCCACACAACCTCAGGTACTGAAACAGACTTGGGAGAAAGTCAAATTTGCAAAGAAAAAATTAGGCAAACTGTAGGTCCATAACATAGAGGGTCTTATGTTTGAAACGGGTCCTTGAGACAAAGGTTGAAGTGATATTCTTAGAGGAAAACATTGGCTAGGAGAGTGTCAAGGAAGGTTTGTTCTGTAAGTTATTGGATAATCATTTTGAGTGAGGTTTAGAAAACTTATTTAATTTAAGTGTGAGAGGTATAAAACATTTTTTTAAATGTTCTAATTGGCATCAAAGTGAAAAGTCCTATAACTAGGAGAACTAGGGAAAGCATTCTCCATGAACATGAGAGACCAAAGGAACAAAGAAAATAAAATCTGTTGGTTGATAAAGTAAAGGGTTGATGGGAATTTCTCAGTGGAATCACCAAAATGTAGTGCAATGATTGAATTGAAGCACCACACTCCACACAAATAACCCAACCACCATCAAGAGAAAGGATGGAAGTGGGTGGATTCATTACTTGGTTGTTGAGGATAACCGACAACCCAAGGGAAAGAAATGAAAGAGGGAAAATGTGCCATTAGATTTCTCAATTAAATATAATTTAATGTGAACCTATGGTTGTGGTTCATTTTATAGGTACTTCAATTAGAGTTTCAATAATATGCAATAGCTAGAAACACAATAAATAATTAGAAAGAAAATACAATATAGTCCATTGAAATGAAAGAGGAACTAAAATGAAGTAAAGAGGGGGAAGGATGGATATTACTAGGGTTGAGAAGCCTTGAATCACCTATGAGAAGAGCCACCAAGACTTAGCCTCTTGTAGCTCTCTGACATGTTAGATATTCCTACAAAACACTTGGAAAACAACCTTCAAAACAAAACAATGTCTACACTACGAGATCTAACATATAAAGAGCATAAAGAACATTACCAATATAGAAGATCAAGTGTTGACTTCAATACATGGCATTGTAGTTGTTGTGCTAGTAATCTCTGTTGAGGTGTAGTCAAAGAGGATCCATGTAAACACTACAGATGGAGCTAAGAAGCCTTATAATAAAGCAACTAATTCAATAAGAGAGAAAAATCAAACCAATTGAGAGACTATATGTGAGGGAATGCCTCTAGTTGGTAGGAGGTTGGTCCAAGTATCCCAAGAGTTTGATAAGGTTAATAGAAAGATTTGAGGCACAAATACAATGGATTTTAATATCTTTTGAGAGTGAGAGAAGAGGTTCATAATAAAGTGAAATAAAGGGAACCTATCAAAAAGGAAACAACAACTACTCATCAAGCATAATCCTTGCATCATGGGTATCAATTCATGGGCTTGACTAGAGAAATGCAAGTTTTCCAAGAAAACCACAAGTTTTTCTTTTGTTTTGAGTTCTTTGATTCTCGAGTTAGGTAGATATGCAGGAGCCAATCACGAATAGGGCTATACAACCTATGTATTTAAGCCAATGGGCAGGCCAAGAAAGGGGGAGATAAAATTTGTCTATGTTATCCCTTATATGTACCCTCAAATAAAGATAAAAATATTTGAGACCTCCCAAATGATTATTTTTGGCCCTCGACCAAGTTCTGGAGAACCTTGGTCATGTTTGACCATTTTTGGGACTTCAACAGGCTGGTCGAAGATGGAGTGCCCAGGCAAAGCGGAGATCGCGAGATCTCGCCCCCTTTTACGGGCTTATTGGGTTTAGGGTTTATGTAACAGGTATGGGATGTCGGCCCATGGGTTTACCCATGCTTAGGCCCCATTTGTGAATGTATAAATAAGTAGCTAGGCGATGTAAGAAGGAATTCGATCAGATCTAATTTGGCTTTGTGCAAGATATGTAAAGGTTGCTAAGTGCGATTAGTTGTGAAGGCTTCGTGCATACTATGTGTTGACAACTTGCACAGTTAAGTAAAAGAAATAAAGGGAACCTATAAAAAATGAAACAACAACTAATCATCAAGCATAATCCTTGCATCATGGGTATCAATTCATGGGTTTGACTAGAGAAATGCAAGTTTTCCAAGAAAACCACAAGTTTTTCTTTTGCTTTGAGTTCTTTGATTCTCAAGTTAGGTAGATATGCAGGAGCCAATCACAAATAGGGCTATACAACCTATGTATTTAAGCCAATGGGCGGGCCAAGAAAGGGGGAGATAAAATTTGTCTATGTTATCCCTTATATGTACCCTCAAATAGAGATAAAAATATTAGAGACCTCTCAAATGAATTCCTAACTAATCCAAGGATCGAAACTAAGAGTGCATGTTGAGATTAATAAAATTACGAAGAGAATGTCCAAGGGAATAACAGGGGAAAATAATGATCTATATCGAGGGGCTATAGACCCCACCTAGATACTAGACATCAATAAGACAAAAACCACGATCATACGTAAATGCCTAGGCAAGGGGATACATACAAAAAGGTAACCAACACATGTAAAATGTCAAAGGAAGTGGGAGGCTTCATGTCATCAATGGGTGTTGGTTGCATGGAAGTGCCTTAGGAATATCACACATTATGTTAGTCTCTAAGAGTTGGGTGTGTGATAAAAAACAAATGCAAAATCCATACACCACATCAATGAATGCACTTATCCCTCCCTTCAAGGGAAGCAATATGGATGTATATCCAATCATATTAAAGAAGTTGACCCCTCCTTTGCAATTTCTTTTTTTGCAAAGAAAAAAATATTTTATATTCATAGAGCAAATATATATGTTCCGGACCATATAGATCATCCTTCTGTCAAGAAAAATAACTGTCCAAAAATTATCCCTCTACCTTTTGGTCTCTAGAGTGTTTCCAGACTAGATCTTACTATCAACTAGCATATTTTTACAACTACATACATAGGCCTTAAAGCCTTTCCATTGCACTTATACATACATACAAATTTCATTCAAAAAAACCAAAAAGAGATTATGGAGCTACCATCCTATTGAGTTAGAATCAGAATTCCATTGATTCGGTCTATTCGCCATCAAAGTATTCATACAAGCCAAAATCCCCTTTCGGAAGCAAGAGAGCTTCTTTGGAAAGTTCATCAGATTTTTTGTTGAGTTCCCGAAGAATGTGGTTGAAAGACAACCACTCAAAGGATTAGTAGGATAATTTGATGTCACGGAGCAGAGGGGCGCTTGGCATCTATAGTAGTTGTTTTTTGGCATGCCCAATCAACAACCAACTTGGAAATCCCATCACCTATACTTTCCTTATGTATTTTTTAATTGGTGTTTCCAGAAGTGTCCACAGAGCGATAAATTCATCCCTGTTATTGGTGTTAGCTCCAGGTGTGCACCTGATGTGAAAATAGTGTGAATGGTTCAAGAACAAGAAAACTCCAACACCACATACCAGAGGATGTCCTTGACATGCAATGTCGAAGAATCCCCAAGGGATTTCATAGTCTAAAGACAACATTATCGAGACCCCCATCTCTTTGGTCTTTACCTATTCTTCAAAGTCTTTGGCTAGGTTGATTATAATGCTAGTCGTGATCTCTAGAGGGATGTCTTTGTCTCGAAAGATGCTTGAATTGTGTGCCCACCACAAACTTGTAACCAATATGCTTGGAATCCTTGTATATTGTTGTATCACTTTATCTTGTAACCAGTCCTTGAAGAAATCTTCCAGGTTGGACTTGTTCCATAACAAATTTGGATTGAATTGTTCCTGGATCATCTTCATAACATGAACTGCATAAACAAAATTAATAAAAAGGTGATAAATTGTTTCTTCCTTAGATTTACATAAAGAACATCTATTTGGGCCAGACCATCCTCTCTTCAGTCCATTGTCCCAATTCAAAATTTTATTATTTAGAGCCAACTAGAGAGTGATCTGACATTTCAACGAGGCCTTAGTTTTCCATAAGGGGCTCCACTGCCATTTTTTTATTCCTTCGAACTGAGAATCGACCTAGTTTTTGTAACCCCATTTTGCATTGAAGGTTCCAGTCTTCGTATTTTTTGACCAATACAAGACATCGGAGTCCTCTTCATCAAGAGTGTTGAAGTTGGAAATTAAGAGTCCAATGAAACGGTTCCATTCATCTGCTTCAATACAATTCATTCCTAAGGCACTCGTCGATTTCCAACCTCCTCTACCTTTTAGTTGGGGGTACTAAGATTTCGCGTCATTTAGATAAAAGATATTTTGGGCTCTGAGTGCTTCCATTAAGGGATCCGAACGATGGTATTTATTTTCACTTCCCAACCATGGGTCTTCCACTAAGTGAAGTTTACGATCATTCCCTATTCTATAGACATTCCAATCATTGATAAAAGGGAAGGTTGTGGCAAGGGATTTCTAGACTATGGAGCCTTTAGTTGATTTGTGAGGTTGTCTAAACCATTCCTCGATGGATAAGGAGGGAAAGTATTTGGATTTGAGAACTCTACTCCAGAGAGAGTTCTCTTGAGTTATCCTCAACAATGATTGACCTGCTAAAGCTTTAGTAAATAAATAGATGTTCTTGAGGCCCCAAACCCCTAGTTATTTTGGGGAAGCAATCGAGTTCCATTTTTCTAGAGGATTCCACCTGACTGGAGCAAGCCAAACCACGAGTATTGAAAACTTAGTTTTTGAATTATAGTTAGAATTCCTTTAGGGATTGCAATAATAGAGGCCTAGTAAAATAGGATACTCTCCAGCACATTTTTTAAAAGAACATATCAACCACCTCTTGAGAGCAACCTATTGACCCACACTAATACCCAAGCTTTGATACTTTTTGCAATCCATCCCCAATCATTGAATCTGTAGCAATCTGGATTGAGGTGGAACCCGAGGTATTTAAATCCTTCATCGAGGTTTTGTGTGGGTATCGGTATGATATTGCCAATCTGTCTTTTTTTTGGATCAGAACATTTATGAAGGATAAGGATGGATTTTTCAAGGTTGACTTCCATCCTAGTGGCACTGCAGTAAATATCCAAATATCATTTGAGTGCTAGAACATCCCTTACCGATCCCTGAGTGCATGTGAAAACATTGTCTATGAAGAGAAGGTGAAAAATTGAGACAAAATGTAACACCTTAACACCTTTTATTAGACCCGCTCCTTTTGCTTCAGATATAACTTTACTCAAGACCTATGCAATGAGAAGAAAAAGAAAAGGAGAAAGAGGGTGTCCTTGCCTTAGACCTCTAGGTGCTTTAAAGAATCTAGACGAAGCCCCATTTATTAACACTATAAAGGAGGTCGATTGGATGCATCCCATTATCCAATTTACAACCAGAAGCACCATCCCCATCTACAATAATACAAGCCTTAGAAAGGTCTAGTCTACTATGTCATAAGCCTTTGAGAGGTCAAGCTTGAGAATCGCAGCTTTGAGGTTCTTTAACTTGACCGAGTGAAGCACCTCTTGTGCTACAGATACTGTGTCATGGATTTATCTATGATGGAGGAAACCAAATTTTTCCTCATAAATGAATTCACTTAGGATTGGTTTCAAACAACACGCCAGGACCTTAGAAATTATTTATATACCACATTACAGCAAGAGATAGGCCTATAATCTCAAAAGGTTGTACCATCCTTCTTTTTTGGAATTAGTCAAAGAAAGGTAGTATTGAGAACCCCCAACACCTTGCCCCGATCTCTGAGAATCCTTGACAACTTTGAAGAGGTCTTATTTTATCACCTCGTAGAAACCTTGAAAAAATTATATCGTAAAACCATCTGGACTAGGGCTCTTTCCTTTTTTCATTGAGGAGAGGGTTGTGAAAACCTCAGGCTTCGACACTTCTTCCTCCAAATATTTATTCATTTATTTGGAAAAAATGATCATAAATTTGGCTACCACCTCCAAAATTTGTTGAATTGGACTTCCAGTCGAGGCCTGGAAAAGGGATTGGAAGAAAATTCCCCCTGCATCTTCCTTTTCTTCAAAAGAGCTAACCATCTTTCTATTTGACAATTTTATTTCCCATATGGTGTTGGTATTTTTTTGCATGTTCACATAGTGATGAAAAAACTTAGAATTATTGTCACCATCGTTGAGCCAAATGGCTCTACTTTTTAATCTCAAGTTTTTTTCTTCCTTCTCCAAAATAGAGTGACAGTTGGATTCTAATATTTTTAACTTATAGAGTTGTGGGCCTATCAAGGGACCTTCATCCAAACTCGAGCATAGATCTGAATGTTTTCCCTTCATTTCTTTTATTATTCCTTTTTTTCTCTCTCTAAAGATTTTGAGCCAAGACTTAGTCCCATCCTCGACTGTAGAAATCTTCTCTGCCAATTTTTACATTGTTGTGGAGGGAAGAGAAGGATCCATGTGCCTCCAGGTTTTCCTCACCAGTTCTAGATAGTCGTCTTCATCCATCCATGACGAAGTGAATTTGAGAGGGGATTGTCGTTGCCATTTTTGAATTTCCATTCGGAGGGAAATTGATCTGTGATATGAATCCCCATTGACATGATCCCTTCAAAGACCAGAAAATGATCCAACCTTTTCGCGATTGCATTCTGATCAGTGTGCATAATCCACCATGTGGGAACCAGTTTGGTAGGTTCCAAGTCAACAAGGAAGTGACGGTTCAAAAAATATATGAAAAAACCTCTTTGAGGGTCAACCCGAGGATTTTCACCCCATACCTCTCTGAGGGACAAAGAAAAATTCATATCTCCCCCAACTGTCGTTAAGGGATCTGAGAGAGCTCCTTCTTCCTCCAAATATTCCTAGAAGGGGATCCTGTCTGTATATGGGCCATAAACATTTAAAACCAAGAGAGAAAAATTAGTGTCCTTGATTACCAAATTGACTAGAATGGCAGACTTGAAAGATTTAGAAGAGAGAGATTTTCAATTGGAGTTCCATCTCGTCATCAAAACCCCTGACTGGTCATCAACATCAATAGAGATAAATGACCAATTTTTGAGCCAAGGTTCCAAGGTCACCCTAGCCTTTGCACATGAACACATAATTTTCTGAATTAGAATCACATATGGGTTGAGACTGTGGATAAGTCTCTTGAGGGGAATTTTTTTCGGGGTGCCCCCTACCTCTCTAGCATTGAAATAAAGGATCAGCATGGTGGTAGGGGGGAAGGACCTTCCCCGCTCAGAGGGCCCTAGCTATAGTGACTTGTTTTCCTCTTTTGATCTCCTGAGCAGCCTTTTCTTAGGATTTTAGAAGATTTGATTTCTAACCTACCAGATTTGTGAGAGAGGGATATAGAGAAAGACCCCCTTTTGTGGGAACAACTTCCCCACGTCCAGTTTTTATCCAAGAGGGCACTACAATATTCTATTGACTGAAGGATGAAACATGTCCTGCCTCGTGCCAAGATGTGGAATTTTGGAATTTAACCTAAAATGGGATTTCACGAGTTCTCTAGCCAATACCTAAGGGCCTCGCACTTTGTTGATTTACCACAGAATCGACCTACCAAGGTTTTTCCATAGAAATTGGTGACTTCCTCGACGACGATGTCCTTTCCTACAACCATACTTATTTTCCACCTTTTTCCTCAATACACTTCTTATGAATGCAATTAGAGGAAACCTCTTGACAATTCTCAAAGCGAGGAGCATGAAACGAGATAGTCGGGTCTTGGTTAGCCTTCTGAGGAGAGCAGGCGGACGAAGAAACGGTTTGTTGTAAGAATGGAATGAAAAAACCACCGCTGCCTTCCACTTTGGACATCGAAATTTCTGAGATCAAGGTAAAGGCTAGTAGGATCTCACATGCCCCTTCATTGACTACTCTTACCTCAGCATTCCACACTTGTGTAGGAGCACCATACGAAAGGGTGTCAGCACTATACTCTCTATGGAGGTGGAAATCCTGGGTGGAAGATGGACTAAAGTTGTAGTCCAGAGCTTCCATTTTTCTAAATCCATCTCGCATGTACTGGGGGATGGTTCGGACAGCTAGACAAGGATGCATGAGGTCAGCCCTACGTGTAAAGACAGACCTGACTAAACGGGATGAAGTCCAAGAATTTTCTGGATTCCAGTGTATATAAATAAAGGGACACATGCCTCAAGCCCTCGACCATATGAGAATCATGAAAACACCAAAAAAAGTCTAAAACCTCAGACTTGCCCCCCATGACCCCTTCTTTGCAAGTTATCGTATCTAAAAACCCCTTAGGGGAGATGATAAGGAAATAAGAATTGGGAAATTTAGACTAATAAAGGAAATCAACCTATCCAAAGGAAGCATTGCAGTTGGAATTACAAGCACTTCCATCAATATCAAATCAGTTGATTGAATGGAAATAAATTAGAAAGAAAAGGGGGGGATCTTGTCAACTTTCAATATCCACAACTATGAGAAGCAAAAGTAGGATGAATATTTTTAGAAATGATAATGCAACAAGGTCAAAATATGGACTTGGTTAATCATAGTTTATAATTAGATATTCAAACATACAAAAATAGTTTAAAATGGAATATTTGACCTTGGATTTGAGTTTGTAGAGGTTACAATTCAAACATCAAACCCCCAAAAAATTGGATATGTTTGTAAATGTCTATATTAACGGTACTAAATTTAATTTTTTATCCCCTTGAGTAAAAATGCCCCTCCTGCGGTAGGAATGATCATTAATTTGGTTCATCTTCTACTTCTAATGATCCATGCTAAGGAGGAGAAAATGAGACCATATAATCTTGCAGGTTTCTCTTTCCGATAATAAATGGATTCATATCATGTCTCAACATATGATAGATGTGGAATACACATTCAATGAAATTTTTTGTATATAGTCTCAAATTTTTGGAACAAGGGGATCTTCTCTTAAAATCACAAAGGCACACCTTCACTTCTTCATCCATGGAGCCAACATCAGCATAATAAGCAAATGATGGTCACCTCTCTAGCTAGACCACATTTTGATAAATTTTAATATATTTTTTGATAAAATATTGTTATAGCACATTTTTCCACACTCTATGCATCATGCTTTGGTGGCCTACCCTTTCCCTCCGCAGACTCAGTTTCCCCATATTGCTCAGTCAAAAGTCAAAAATTCAAATTTTTGTACATATACATGGGCTACAATTATATAACATGTGTATGCGCATGTTGCTCCATTACATCTCGCGTACATCGGGTTTTATGCTCAAAATTAAGAATATTTTGGATTTTCCATGCCAAGTCACTAGATCCATGATCCTTGGCCTTTCATATGTTGGAAACGCCTAGACTCACATCTTTACAACCAAGATAAAGAATCATTGGAGGCAGGGAAATTCAATCCCATGTGGCACGGTCCTTATATCATGAGACGTGTCCTCGAAAAAGGAGCCTATGAGTTAGAGGATTTTGAAGGGATTGTGATGAAAGAGCCTAGAAATGGGCTCTATCTAAAAAATTATTATGCTTGAGCCCTCCATCTCAAGTATGAGCTTTGTATATTATTGTGCTTTAGTGTATATATTTTTATTTTTATTCTTTTGTGTCGCATGTTTTCTTATTGAGTTTCCCCTTGGTTTCCAGATGTCAACGATATCATTGGTGTTCTTAGGATTCACATACGAACTGTATTTTCTATTTTTTAAAACATATGGACTAATTATGTAGTGTAAGACCTGGTTTGAAGCATTTTTTTTCAGGTTATGACCAACTTTTAGTGTTCCTTAGCTAGTTTGCGCCTCCGACAGGTTTATATCGTCACTGGCATATAGGATAGGTTTTCACCTCGCTTTGCATTTCTTCATCTTCCTATGACCAAAATTCATATACCCTAGGTATGAACCCATTTTTAGCGACACGGAACCTCATCTCTATTACTAGAAGTGTCGTTATTAAGTGGTAGAGGCTTAGCAAACATGGGTACCCTAGTTAGAACCCTTTTTTCCATTTGGTGCCCATGCAGAAGTTACTCCATAGGTTTGGGATTCCTTTATAGTCTTGTTATGAGATTGCATTGAAAACTCATATTTCTCCTCAATATACTATTCTGGTTATTATCCATGAGACTCCCTCAAATGTCGAGTTGTAATTTAATTTCATTATCCTACTTTCATTGTTGAGCCTAATGTCGGCTCTCGCTTCCTAGTTATAAGCGCATTTCCCCAAGATTTCTCAACATTCAACAAGCAGTGCCTTTCATATATCCCTTGCAACTTGAAACCCCTTACCCCAAGAGGAAACATCCCCCCGAGTGTACATATCCTACATGCATTCTCGTACATCAAGCATAGGTATGTTCCACTGCATGGAACAAGTTTGTTTTTTCACGACACTCGTTTCCTCTCTCATATCATAACATTATTTTACCTCTTTTTCGGGCTTTAATAATATGAAAAAGACAAACAAAAAAAATCGAAAAAACAAAAAAAGAAGGGCGTAAAAGAGTATTATCTTCTATCGACAGTAGTAGTTTCGCCTTTGAACAGAGCACAAATTTTTTAGTACATTCATCAAAGGTTTGGGTTTAGCATGGCCTTGGGAAGTTGAAATCTTTACTGAGAGCTTACTCCTCTGACTGGTTATTCTTCCAATCCCTATGGAGAGTTTGTTGATGCCTCTTGTGTCACAAAGTTTTGTCAATATTCAGTATTGAGTCTATGTTGTCTGATTTATCCATCTATCTCATGCTCTTGTTCAAAGGAAGTCTAAACTTGTGTCGGCGATTCCTCAGAATTATTGATTTTTCATGTCGGCCATCCCTTTATAAGTGCATCTCATAATCACATGAAATTTTTGTCCTACCTTGCACCCTGGGCCTACTTTCATCATTGGTAGGTGACCTTGAATCCAACAGATGGCATCTCTTCATTGGTAGTTGACTGGGTGGTCTCCCTTGTATTCGATGGTAAGAAATCTATTCACACATTGGGATTCATGCAGTGTCTTGGATTCCATTAGAACCTATTGGTGGTTTCCTCACCTATGTTGGCAGTTTTCATTAATGATTGTTATTCATAGGTTCTCTTTCGTGTACTACTTGCATCTGGTGCACACAAGAGACTCACATGGTCATTGGTTCATGCATATCCTATTCATTTGAGTTCTTCCTAATAATCAAGTGTTGTCTTATGCCTCGCGCTGGATGATGGGGGATACCTTAATTCCCTCCGTTCAGCGGATCTCATTCCATTGACTTCATCTCATCTATTATGGAATTGAGATCTAAAGTCATAAGAGTACATAGAGGCTTGTAGTCATTACTGGAAGGTTCTCTCGTCATCGACAGTTAGGAATACATTAATGTCTCATGCTCAATGTATTCTTCAAGTGTTCGACGTCAACACCTTTATTCATGATTTTTGAATGTACTCAATTCCTTGACACCTACTTTCATCATCATTGGGTTGTCTCACATTTGTTAATGGTATACCTCAATGATCGGTAATCAAACGAAGTCTCATTTTGTTCGACTTCAACTACTTTATTCACACGATGCGAACTTGCACCATCAGCGGTTAGTGTAGAAGACCTCAAACTCATAGTAGCAACACCTCATACCTGTTGTTTTCTTTCATCACACCAATCCTATATGAATTCAGTTATCATGGAAGATCAGATTGTACTTCGTTGTATCTAGATATCATCAATTGATTTTGAGACTGGACTCCATTGTGTTTTGTTTGTTTCTATGACCACCTATGGCATATGCCTACTTTGTATTGCCTCTCCATGTCCATGAACAGTTATCTTCTATATATGCACATGGATCTACAGTGTACTTCAAATTGGAAACCATGTATACAAAGTCAATATGTATTGTAATATTCTGACGGGCGATTAGTTCCTTCGACTGGGTCCTCACTACTCCACTTCTGGGAATTGTAATTTATTTTGGTCATCGTGATTTCTCCTCTGACCTCATACATTAGGGGGAATTTTTTATAGCACTTTTTTCCACACTTTGTGCATCATGTTTTGGTGGCCTACCCTTTCCCTCCACAGACTCAATTTCCCCATCTTGCTCAGTCAAAAGTCAAAAATTCAAATTGGTGTACATATATGTCGGATACAGTTATACAACAAGTTTATACATAGGTTTCTCCATTACAACCCGCGTACATCGGGTTTTTTGCTCAAAATCAAAAATATTTTGAATTTTCCATGCCAAGTCACGAGATCCATGATCCTTGGCCTTTCATACGCTGGAAACACTCTGATTCGACCCTTCAATTTCCTTTGAAGGCTATAAATTGATCCATATACAAGCCTTGAAGAAGAAGAGAAAAGTTGAGAGCAAGTACACTCTGGAGAAATTGTTCCCCACGTTACATCCTTGAGTTTGCATCCCTTAGTCCTTTAATTCTAAACTCTCATTATGTTCAGCCTCCAAGCTCTCTCTATCTTGTGAAGGAGGAACCCAATTACTCCTACAACTTGTGAGCTTTCTTTGTGGAGGATTGAAGTGGTGAAGGCCCAGGTGGAGGGACTTAGTTTCTTGGTTTTGACGAGTTGTTGATATAGAAGGTTGTCACCTATGTACTTATGATGATTATATTGATAGAAATATTGTTTTCTCGTCCAATTATATGTTGCAAAGTTTTATATTATTTTCAATGGGTAAATTTGCTATACATGTTGATGGATTATGCTAGTTTATATGCTGGCATTTCATACATTTTCCATATTCTTGTGTATCTTGGATGTTGAGGAAAAGTCATAGATATCAAGCATTATATTGTGAGCTCAACAGTGGTCTCCTACGAATGTCCAGAAGAGGTATGCTAATATCTTTTCTTTTGTTGTCATTTCCATTTATCTAGCATATTTGAGATTTGAGTTGATTTCTTGGTGTCGTTCTATCTATTGTGGTCCTACCCCAAACCATAGAGATTTATTCCTCATAACAAATTTTCCTCTTATATTATTCTTAATATTTTTGGGGAAACAATGATTATCATGCATGCACTCTCTGCACTGTAAAGTCTATAGCTAACTCAATTTGCAAGATTGAAATTTTGAGTATTAAGATAGATCTTCATGATATCCAAGGCTTCATGTATATGTGGAACCCTCAAATGAAGTTAAAAACAAAATTGTACCATTGGTACTTGTAAATATTTCCATAAGTTATCATGAGTATCAATTTTTATTTCCCCAAAAAAATAATGTATCATTTTTCTACCCCAATATTCTATTCTATATAATACACATATTTCATGGAATGCATTTTGAAACAATAGAATAAATAAGTCTATTAGGATGAAACTATCACCCCTGGGTAAAACATTATGTGGACTACAACCCAAAAGAATCCACCTTATGTCCCATTACAAATACATCTCTACTCGGAAATAAAATAGATATGTCCAAAACCATGTTATATCACAATGAACCTAGTCTCATAATGAACTTATCCATGAACGATTTGATATATTCGATGAATCATTTTTTTCCTACCAATGATGTTCTGATTAGTTTGCATTGAAATCTCAAATGATCTTATTGGTTGTGGATCTTGATTGTCTTCCTTATTCAAAGGTCTTGTTTCAACTGCATTTGGATCCCAATTCCTCGTGGGGGGGATTTCCCCCCCTCTAGTGTCACCAAGGGGGGGTGGGGGGATAGGGGGGAACAATTTTTTGAGCCCCCCCTTGGAGAGGGTTCAAAGGCAGTGCCCCTGAAGATAATTTTTTTCAAAATTTACCTTGTAAGATATTGTAATTTCATAGTCAATCTGGACCATTAATCACTAGGTTGCAGATCTAATGGTAGAAGTTATGTTGGTTTCTTTTTTTCCCTAGAAGTAAACCCTCTTTTTATGAGGGAATTGTATTTTGGTTGTGTATGGGGAGAGAGAGAATTATGACTAAGAGAAGAGACTGTGAAAGAGTGAAGAGGAGGTTGCAGTAGATTTGTTTTAGGTTTTATCCCTTCATTTTGTTGGGTGGAATAAAGGAAGGACTTGTTGTTTATAGATGTGTTTTCGGTGAACCATGTATATCAATGTCTCTCTTGTATTGTTTTCTTTTGTGTTTTATTTCTGCATTCATTTTGATTTGTTTTATTTTTATTGCTCTGTGATCCTATTCCTAACAGAAATCACTCAATTACAACGAATTTGTACTTGATTCATTAAAAATAGTTTATTCATATTTGTCATATGCTGAATGCATAGTATTGTCTTCATTTATGCATAATCTTATTCATTCCTTAGTCACTTGATCCTTTTATCCCTTTTTTATACTATGAGATTTATATCTATGAATGTGGAATATCTACTCCTCAACCCATTCCAATAAAATCATTAATGAATGCATGTTCCAATTCTCTGACACTTCATTCCAACCAAATCTTTGACAACAAAGATTGTGCTTTTCTCAGTCACCTTATTTCAATATTGTAAAATGCTTACTATATCCATTGATAAACATGCCTCTAAATTTGTATGTTTTTCACATCACCAACATAACAATATAACAAAGAACTTGAGTGTCTCTTAATCGTGTGTAATGTACCCATCCCCCTCTACACTGCTTTTGAGGTGACAGGGCACTCCAAAAACAACCCAATTTCAAACTACATGCATTCTAATACATAATTAAAACAATTATAAGTAGAAAATTCCATTCATGAAACTATAAAATATGAGTGCAAGCTATCTAACACAATTCATCTCTTGTAAGATAAATTAAATTCATCTAAGCAAAAGAAAATCATAAAATAACAAGTAATTTATGCATAGGCAAAAACAACCCAATTTCATAATACATGCATTATAATGTGCAATTAAAACAATTATAAGAAAACACTTTTATCCATGAAACTATAAAAAATGATTGAAATCTATCTAACAAAATTCATATCTTGTAATATAAATTAAATTCATCTAAGAAAAAGAAAATCATAAATAACAAGTAATTCATATTAGGCAGAAACAATAATAATGTGAACTTGTAAATAACCAAGGCATACTTATCTTTTAGAGAATTATCCACCATCTCGTTGCAAATGAAGAATGTTTCACCCAACCATAGGGTCTCTATGGAAACATATGCTCTATGTTAGAGAGGCCACCCCTAATCTATGGGTATGAATCCACAAGGGTGAAATTCTATGGCTTGGCTCTAATTTCTCCCACTTGGCCCAATTTTTAAAATTTCTCAATCTCACTATAGCATTCCCAATCAACCAGCTCCTCCCCTCGCCCTCTCCCCCCCACACACAACCTACAAAACACCAATAATGCGATCCCCTTCTCTACTAAAAAATCCCTTACGATGTCACTCTTCCCTCAAGTGCTCCAAAATAGGATAGACAGGGAATCTGTGTTGTTGGGAACTAGGAAAATTCAATTGTGATTAATTCCCTCTTTATCTTAGCAAACACACATAAATTTAGTCACAATTTCATCAAAGTTTCATGGTAGAATTCTACGGAATCCTAAGCATGGAGGACAAATCCCAAAGAATAATGAACTAGTAAAAATGAACAGGGTAACCTTTGCATGTCCACATCTCATAGATTATATTGCATGTTAAGAAGTAACCACACACCTTCATGAGAAACCCACATATCTCCTTTTTGGGAAACTAATCTCAAGGTATTTGAATGGTTTAATAATCATAAAGAAAAGGATATAGGACTTAGGATAAAAGTGCACATCAATAAAATAATAGTGTTTCCTCTTAACCCACTAAGCCCCCTTTCTTCCCCTCTCATGGACCCATATCCCCCATCCATTTCCTTTGTATTGATATTATATTCAATGTACATATTTACGAATTCTATGGTCATTCTTTACTTAAACTACATATGTCCAATTTATAACCATTTCATCATTACATATACATTCATAATCTAGGGGTCAAAATATGTGGTATTGCATTCCCCTCCCCCTTATATTTTCACCATCCTTGATGCAAATTCAGTACTATGTACAATATCAAAACTTCAAAATAGATGTGGGTACACTTCCTGCATAGCTTCGTCCAAATCCCATGTTTCATCATCAAGGATATAATGGTTCCATTGGAGCTTTACCTACATGATGGCTCTATTATAAACGAAAGTGACCTTCCTATCTAGGATCTAGACTAGTTGTATCTGAAATTTTCCTTTTGGTTCCACCTAGATCAAATCCCAATCAAATGACATGGTTAGGATCATGCACATATTTCCTTAACAAATATAAATGAAATACATTATGAGCCTGTATGCTAGCAAGAAATGCAAGCATATATGCAATAGGTCCTATCATATCCAGGATTTTAAAAGGTCCACAATATCTAGCTACTAACTTAGTACAACTCCCCAACATTAAATATATTTTCTTTGGTTCCACTTTCAAGAACACATGCTCCCAACTTTGAATTCCCTTGGTATTCTTTCATTATCTACATAATAATTTTCCCTATATTGTGTTTCTATCAAGTTTATCTTGATCTTGGCTACCGTCTCTTCCACTTCATTGAGAAACTATGGCCCAAGTACCACTCTATTATCTAGGTTATCCCAACTTACTAAGGTGTTGCATTTTCTACCATATAGAGATTCACATTGACTCGTTTTTAGGGAGGCATAATATTGATTACTATATAAAAACTCCATTAAATATAAATACTCATCCCACTTGGATGTATTGTCCATCACATACATTTGCAACATATCTTCAATCATTTGATTAACTCTCTTTGTTTTCTCATGAGTCTGTCGATGGTATTTTGTATTAAAATTAATATTTGTGTCAAAACCTTTGAATAATCCCTTCCCTAATTTTGAAGTGAACTGAGGATATATGTTTGAAAAAATTACCTTGGGTATTCCATGTAGTATAGAAAGTTCTTTTATGTGAATTTCTTGTATATTTGTTTCCTTATGGGCTAACTTAATTGGAATAAAATGACCAAGTTTTGTCAATTTTCCCACTACTACCATGATGGAGTCATGTTGACTTACTATTTTTGGTAACTTAGTGATAAAATCAATAGTCACCACTTCCAATTTCCACTCTGGCAATGGAAATGGTCGTAGGAAACCTACTAGATGTCTATGCTTAACTTTCACTCTCTGACATTTCCATACATCTGGCTATATACTCAACAATATCCTTTTTCATTCCCAGGAAAAAGTATTGATTCCTTATAGTTGAATTTGTCTTTTGGTACCATAATGCCAGGATATGGAACATTATGCATTTCATTCAATACAAATTTCCTTAATTGACAATAATTTGGAACATAAATTCTATTTTTATGCATAAGAATTCCATTGTCTTCTATCTTAAAATATTCATATTTATGTTGTAATTTTCCTACCATAATCCTTCTTTTACCAAAAGATAGTGCTCATTAGAGATAATAGCTTCAAGAATTATATTTTTCAAATATGATTTACATAGGATAGTTGTTGTAGCATACATTTCATGTATTCTTCTGTTGATTGTTGCAACAACCTTGTTCTCTTTTCCTTTAATATTCTTGATATCAAAATCAAATTCACAAGAAATTCTAACAATATTGTTTCCTTGGAATTTATATTTTGTTGTTCAAATAAATATTTCAGATCATTATGATCTATTTTAACTTAAATTTTCTTCCCTTTAAATTTTGTCTCCGCAAATTTAATTCATGCACTCTGGAAACAAGATCTAAATCACGTGTGACATAATTCTTCTCATGCTCCTTAAGTTTTCCAGACTCATAACAACTTATATGCCCATTCTGGGTGAGAATTCCATCAATTCCCTCTTTACAAACATGAGTGCATAGCACTAACTCTTCATTTGGATAAACGATTTTGAAAATCGATTCACTATTAAGAATATTCTTCAATAGTTGGAAGCTTTCCTCACACTTTGATGGTCATTCAAATTTAATTCGTTTCTTTTGTAAATATGTGATTGGATCTGAAATCTTGGAAAATCCTTCTATAAATATTTTGCAATATCTAGCAATCCCCATGAATGACCTCACATATGAAATATTCTTGGGTGTAGGCCATCTCATTATTGCTTCAATTTTCCTCATGTACTATTTAATTTTGGCCCTTTCCTCTTTCATGTACTATTTAATTTTTGGCCCATATAACCCCAATGTTGTAACCAAAACCTTTGATACCATATTCTAATGTTGAATTAAAATAATTTTAAGCAATTACTTCCATCCATGGGACTGTAAAATATGACTTCCACGGTACATTTGGTTCATGTTTAGGAAAGAGGGAGATGGTCCTATGTTTTAAGGAAGATCGTGAAACAAAGTTTGAAGTGATATTATTGCAAGAAAACATTACTTAGCATATACATAACATTAGGCCTTACAAGTGCCCATATGCACAAAATAGTGAGATTGAGCATATGATTCAAGGAATTTTAGAGGCTAGCATCATTCAACCTAGCCAAAGTACTTTCTCTTCACAAATGGTGATGGTTACAAAAAAGGATGGTTCATGGCGTCCAGATTATAGACAGCTCAACAAAATGACCATCCAAGATAAGTTTCCTATTCATGCCATCGATGAATTATTAGATGAAGTGCAAGGAGATTTTTTTTAACTAAGTTGGATCTCTTCTCTATATATCATCAAATTAGAATGAGTTAAGAAGGCATTCCAAAAACAACATTTAGAACACATGAAAGTCATTATGATTTTTTGGTGATGCCACTTGTCCTTACTAATGCACGTTCAACATTTCAAAGATTTGTGAATTGTTTTTTCAAACCTTTACTCAGAAATCTGTGTTATTATTTTTTGATGATATACTAATTTACAACAAATCATGGGAAGACCATGTACAACATGTTGACATAGTGTTAAAACTATTGGAAGATAAAAAAAACTATATGCAAATCCTTCCAATTCCTTTGGTGTCCAAGAAGTGGAATATATGGGTCATATTGTATCTC
Source organism: Picea sitchensis (assembly GCA_010110895.2). Classification (NCBI taxonomy): domain Eukaryota; kingdom Viridiplantae; phylum Streptophyta; class Pinopsida; order Pinales; family Pinaceae; genus Picea; species Picea sitchensis. The sequence goes on along the minus strand of SNQJ01S0001765.1, from coordinate 145,596 downwards.
ATGAAGGTGTCAAAGTGGACCCTAACAAAATTAAATCTATGATGGAATGGCCAATTCTGAAAACCTTGAAGAATCTTAGAGGATTCTTAGTATTGACAGGATATTATGACAAATTTGTGAATAATTATGGTCAAATAGTAGCACCTCTAACAATATTATTAAAAAAGGAGGCATTTTCTTGGACTCGAGAAGCAACCAAAGCTTTTGAAAAGCTTAAGGAGGCTATGTGTACAACTCTTGTCCAAGCGACGACTGACTTCACAAAAACCTTTATTGTGGAATGTGATGCCTCAAGGCATGACATTGGTGTAGTTTTAATGCAAGAAGGAAGGCCCCTTTCCTTTGAAAGTGGAAAACTTAAAGGAAATAACATACTCAAACTCAATTATGAAAAGGAAATGTTGGCCATACCACATGTAGTTAAGAAATGGTGCCCTTGCCTAATAGGAAGACACTTCAAGGTAAAAACATATCATGATACTTTGAAGTACTTCTTGAAATAACAATTATCTTCAAAAGAGAAAAAAAAAAGTGGGTTAAAAAGATGCTAGGTTACGACTTTGAAATTATCTATAAAAAAAGGAAAAAAAAATATTGTGGCAGATGCACTTTCAAGGAAAGAAGAAGACATATAGGGTTTACTATGTGCTATTTTCATTCCACAATCTAGTTGGGTGGAATAAGAAAGGATATCACTACAAGAAGACCCAATACCATTGGATAAATTTGTGTGGAATAATGATTTATTGTGGTATCAAGATCGCTTATATTTATGTAATAATTCCCAACTCAAACAAAACGTCCTTTTGACATTACACACTTCTCCTATAGGAGGACACTCAAGGTTCTTGAAAACTTACCATGGGATCAAGAAGGAATTTTTCTGGGAAGGTCCGAAAACTGATGTTCGAAATTTTATGGCTGAATGTGTGGTTTTCCAATAAAATAAGGGAGAGATAATCAAGACCCTGGGTCTTCTACAACCATTAGATATACCAAATCAACATGGGGAAGAGGTTTCAATGGTTTTTATCACAAGTCTACCCAAGTCTAAAGGAAATAATGTCATCATGGTAGTAGTGGACTGACTCACAAAGTATACCCATTTTTTCTCCCTTTATCATCCTTTTAAACTAAGTATAATAGCCACAGCATGCATGGAAATAGTTCATAAGCTACATGGAATCCCTAAGATCATTATAAGTGATACAGATCCAATTTTCACTAGAAAATTTTGGACTGAATTGTTTTCTTGTTTGAGTACTCAATTGGCTCATAGCTCCTCTTACCATCCTCAATTTCATGGGAAAACTAAGATTGTGAATAAATGTCTAGAAGGGTATATCCATTTATTTGCATCTGATAAACGAATACAATGAGTCAAGTGATTTCCCTTGGTAGAATGGTTGTACAACACATCCTTCCATACTTCATCAAAAATGTCCCCATTTATGGAACTTTATTTATATCATCCTCCATCCATCACATCACCCTTGAAAGGACAAGAAAAGGTTGAAGCAGTGGAGGACCACATAGAGCACCAACAAGAGATTCTCAAATTATTGAAGGATAACTTGGTTACAACACAAAATAGGATGAAACAACAAGTAGATCAACATTACAGCAAAAGGGTATTTGAAGTGGGGGATTGGGTATTTATGAGGCTAAGACCATACAAACAAATGTCCGTCAACCAACAAAATAAGGATAATAAATTAGCACCCAATTATTATGGTCCCTATAAGGTCTTGCAGAGGATTAGAAGTATGGCTTACAAATTGAAGTTACCCCCATATTCAAATGTACATCCGGTCTTTTATTTTTCTTGCTTAAAGAAGGTAATCGGTGACAAGATCCTAGTTCAAACTATTTTAACAAAGATTAATGAAGAAGTGAAAATCATACTAGAACCAGAAAAAATCCTTGAAACAAGGGTTAAGCAGTTGCAAAATCGAGCAATTACAGAGTACCTCATCAAGTAGAAGAAATTACCAATAGAAGAAGTGACATGGGAAGATGATTTCTTCATGAGAAAACATCCATAACTAATCAAGTGTTGAGGGAAAAACTTTTTTGAAGGGAAGGGGCATGTTAATCCCCTAGACAAATCCCCATGTATAGCATAAAGCCCCATGTAAATCCCTAGATATTTATTTGTTGTATTTCTATTGTTATATTAGTATTGTCGACCAGACCTTTTAATTGTAATTGTACACTTGGTCTCACACACACACACCAAGAATACCTAGTTTTAGGATCATCTCATCTCGTACATGTGTTCTATTGTAAAAGGAGGTGGCCCCCTCGAAGAAGCTTCATATTCATTCTTCTCTCTTTCTCAAAGCGTGGAGTTACTTCTCTCTCTCTTTATGTTATTTTGGTTGTTTGAGGCATAAAATTGCGTTGCATAAGTAATTAGGTAAGCATTTCAAGCTATGTTTACAAGCTCATTTTGGTTTAAATGTGAGAGACTTGAAACATTTTTTGGGAATGTTCTAGTTGATAGCAATGTGAAATTCCCTATGGCTAGGAGAACTAGGGAAATCATTCTCCATTAACAAAAGAGAACAAAGAAAAAAATAAAAGGAAATACTTCTCTTGAGAAGGGTTGATAGGAAATTCCCAACAAAGTAATCAAAATGTAGTGCAATGGTTAAATTGAAGCACCATGCTAACACACAAATAACCTAACCACCATCAAGAGATTGGATGGAACTGAGCAGAGTCACCACTTGGTTGTTGAAGGTAATTGAGAACCCAAGGGAAATAAATGAAAGAGGGAAATGGCCTATTGAATTTATTGATTAAATGTGATCTAATGTGAACCTAGGATTGTTGACGATTAAAATCGCAACAAGGATTTCACCCACAAAGTATTGCTAAAATCCTAATAATTATAAGCTAATAATATATATAATACTAGTAGGTGGGACCCCCTTGTAGATTGGAGATCAAATCTAGTTCTTATTTCATGTTTATGTTGTTGTTCGACATTGTTTACATGGTTGATGAAATCTTGGTTTTATTGGCGATGGACAAGGCCTATTATATATTGGTTCTAATTATGACAATTGAATGATGGAAAGGCATGTTATGTGTTTTCCGCTGCTCTAGGATCCAATTTTATGTTACAATGGCCTATGTTATACATTGTTATCATTGCTATTTGTTCTCGGATTCATTACTGTGACACCTGCACAAGAGACATGTTAGTAATAATATACAAGAGTAGTTGAAAAGAGATCAAAGCAATATAACAAATGCAAAAGGAAGGGAGTATACTATACTAATATGCTACCCTATATGCATTGAAATTAAAATTATCGTGGTTTATCCTAGCTAACAAGTTAATAGCTATGTGATTTGATTGAGTTATATGAAACATGGTTGATATGTGTCATGGCATAAGTTGGCAATGGATAAATATGATATGGGTAGCGCATTTGACAAGTGATAGATGCTAATTCCAATGCATGGTTTAATTAAATGGTTAATGGATTAGTGGGCTGGCATGTACTGAGAAATTGAATGATTGGAGGGTGGAGGTGATATGCATTTACTACACGTCACTCCTACTCCTTCCACTGGCCGCCACCCTAGTTTGGATATTGTTCAACTATGTTTTGTTGTGGTTAGGTTCCAACTTTCAAGCAGAGGAAGAACCACTCAACCAAGCTTGCATTTTTAAGGTGCTTTTGGTTATAGGTATGTCTTTTCACCATCCATGATCTGCTCTAGTTCTGAAATAGATATTGACTCAGGAGTATGGGTCTATTCTTTCCTTAAGTATGGAAACTGTGTAAATTTGTGATATTTTTTCTGGAATGAATCTTTGATGGTTTTCATTCCAATAATGGTTGAAGTCACAGTGTTATTGGTCGTTCTGAGTGTTAGCAGCCATAAAGGTTCTCTGTCATCCTTGCTGGTTTTAGTTGGAGGGTTTCATTTGGCCTAGAGTGGCTGGTTGTCTCCATGCATTCGTATCACCATAGCCAGTCTTTTGTTGTTATGGGGTTTACTGGTTTTGAAATGCCTTGTGTCATTGTGCATTGTTCCACTTGGGTATGGATTTTTCATGCTACTAATGGTTGCGCAGTGGGTTATATTGCTTCTTCTCGGCTTTGTTCCATATCAGCGTTGTTAGTTGGTTGATTGGGGGAGAAATGAGGGTTATACCATGCATGTTCTAAGTATTGTTACAAGTCCAAAATGGAGCCTTACTCCTCTGTTCATAGTCTCTCCTATCACGGGAATTGTCACCCTATCTGCGAAGTCATTTGTGGTATACCCTGTGTGTGCATTGTTGGTCTCAGAGGTTCTCACAAGATGATGGGAGTCGACTCCAGTTCCCTGTGTTAGTCCATAGAGAAAACCCTTGATTTCTCAAGCCCGGGTTTTGATGGAGGGAACCGTTATGGCATGTCAGGTATACTATTGGTTGTTATGATTTGTTGGTGTATGGTCGATAGTGTTCGATTTCTGGCTCGTCTCTATTGATTATGTTGACGGTGGTGTTGGTTTCGGTATTTATCCACTGCATTGGTTATTATGACAATCAATTTGATAAACTCAGCATGGTAATTTGGTTCATTGGAGAATTGGAGTGAATGCACAGTCATTGTCCCTTACATTGTAATTGTTGAATTGTTAACCCAGAATTATTTTACAATTGATTAATGCATAGTGATGCTTCATTCGTAATGCATCAGTATGTGTGGGGATCCTACAGCATGTTATGTGGATTTGATAATTGTTGTGACTGTGTATTGTTAAATTTCCATGGGAGTGTTGTAGTCATGGTGATTATGGTATGGCCATCCACTGTATATGCTATAGATAATATTGATTGGGCCGTCAGAGATGGTCATGAGGTTTTAAACAACATGGTTTTGTTGTAAATTTGATCAAATTATGAGATGAGATCAGGCTTACTATTGCTACCTCGTTATATTGATTGATAGCCCAGCATTGTGGATGTTTAAATTCAGAGTATTGGGACTTGTACAGTCACAAAGATACTCTATGTTTTGTCGAATGGTCTAGCATAGTATGAGTTAAAGTGGCGATTGTTGTTTGTGTGTTTAAATGGCAAGTCGGGATCTTTTGAAATTAAAATATGGATCGTTGGGTTTGACTATCCACTATGTATGTTTAATGAATATCATGCATATTAACGGAGATAGGCATGGGTGTTGTAACAGTTTGATCTCATTACAATTTAATTTTTAGATGGAATTGAGGGATAAAATCGGGCATGCTTTTTGTGTCTGTGTTGATGGAAGGTGGTTGATTTTGATATTGGACAGAGTGGAAATAAGTGATTGTTTATTCAATTGAGAATTGTTTTAAAATATTAAATGGATAAATGAGAAGAAATAGAACTTCTCTACATGTTGTTTTGGAATGCATACTATCTTGTTCTGATGACATTGTGTTACAGATTGATTGCGAACAGTGAGCAATTTAAGGCACATAATTTTTTGACTTTTACACATTAGTTGTTCTATTGGCACAATGATCATTTTGGTTGGTGTTGGATTTATTTTAATTGATATGGAATGATTTGATGGATTACTTAATTAATTTTATGAACAGTACCCTCTCTCTTTCCCTACCATTACTTCACTTTTCGCTAATTACAACCCCTCTCCTTCCCACATTCATTTTTCACTCCATGTTCTTAAAATTTAATTACAGTTAAGAGAATTGTATTTTGAAACAGTTTGAAATCACAGTTTCTTGGTTGGAACACAGTGATATATTCTTTGGTTTACATTACAGTTGATTGTTTGTTGTCTTTGAGCAGTAACCATAATTTGTTTCCCTCTCATTTTATCATTTTTCGCTCAATACAAACCCCTTGCATATCCCAGAAATCTTTTGTTCACCCCCTGCTCATTGACAACAGTTGAACAATTTGTATGGATTGGATTGCATGATTCTGATATGTTGTTGAGCCAAAATCCATTTCATATTTTTAAGGAGTTGTCATGTATGGTTGTTAAAGGGACTATTTTCTAATCAATCATGCATGCAGGAATGAGCTTTTTCAGCAGAGGTAGCCATGGCAGAGGCAACGGAGGGAGAGGTAATTGGAACAGAGGCCCAATAAGGCCAAGATTATCCATACACTTTGACGCTGACTCACAAGAGTTAGGCCAATTGTTTCAGACTAGATTTTTCAATTGGATTGGGCAAGGAGTGGTCCAACCTAGGCCTGAAAGGCCTCCCTTCCAAGCTCCACAAGCCCCTGGTATTGTTGTGCCCCCTCATGTCTCATTGCAACCCGAGGTTCCCGAAAATGACGGATGGAAAGAGATTGTCCACTCAACAATCTCCCAACATCATGGCTGGCCCAATTTGTCCTTACCTTCTCCCTTGCCTATTAACCAGATTGTCCAAGTTGCACCTACCTACTCACCAGTTTAGTCCTCTCATGCTAGCAAAAGGTTGAAAGTCGAGGCCCACAATACCCTTGACAAAGGAAAAGCCACTACTTCCCCCTCCTCACCCTCCAATGGCTCTGATAAATCTGTGTCTTCCCCAATGCATTTGAGGGACGATTTTTCTCATGTGATCAGCGAGATTAGCCCTAAAGGCTCAGCGCAGCCAAAGGAAAATTCAAAAAAATCAAAGGGTGACAGCAGCAATCAAGGAAAGATTGCATCTCAAAGTGGAAAATATGGTTTTTGAGTCCTATTTTATTTATTGTTGATGGCAGTTGACTTCAGAAGTTTTGGACAACATGTTTTCTTTGGATATATGAGTAATATATATTTTTGGAATTAATTTCAAATATCAATGAGATAAATTGTCAAATGTGAATGTGATGATGGGAGTCACAAGGAGGGGTGTTTTGCTTAATTAACTAGTTATGTTATGATTGTTAAGAGATAAAGGGAGTCACAAGGGGTACCACCTACTAATTATTATTTATTTAAAACCCTTATTATGATTTATTACTCTTCCCCCTAACTAAAAGGTTGGTTGAGTTTTTAGTTAACTTAACTAATGAGGTAGTTCAACTACTTCAACCAATTCTAATTTTCTTAAAGGCAAAAGGAAAGGGAGGAACAAGAGGAGGATAGAAGGAGAAGCATACTAAGGTTTGCTCTTTGAGTTTATATTGAGATAGTTCAGTTTTCATTAATTCCTTAATTTATAACAAGCCTAATTATTTTTTATGATAGTAGGGTCTTATTGTAGACAGCAAGATTCAAGGTTGAATTACATCATTCAGACACTTGTTTTTCAGAGGTGTTGATCTATCTTTGATAGTCTGTGTAGACTTGTATGTTTTTGAATTAGTTTTCATGACTGACAAAGGCTATTGTGTAGAGTCGAGTGGGCAGCAATCTGTGGCAAGTTGATCCATCTTTTAGAGTTCAGTTTTTTATTTTTGTCTGAGGTCCTTTTATCTGTTCCATCGGGGATGTCTAAGTTTCACTTTGGTCCGAAATGTTTTCACAAAATTTTGTAAAGAGAGTGACTCTTTGGTGAATTGGAACGAAATAAAGGATTGCTTTATGTCTCATCAGTCTTGATTATCACTTTGGTGTCTTTTCTTCTATCTATATATTTATTTCAGCAACTGTTACATTCAGAAAATCATATAAAAAATGAATTTTCCAGAAAGCTTTTATTTATAAAAAGACTATCCTAAGCACTTGTAATCAATACTTGTGAGTTAGGATATTAATTTTTATGGATATAAACATAGGGTGATATTCCTATCTATTTTTCTTTAGCCAAGAAGAATCTGAAAATGCTTGAGTAAGATCATTTCATATCTTTTCCTCAACATGTATTTGGTGACCATACTGGGGAGATCTTCAATATCTCTCTGGTTAATTTTTATACTCGATTTTCATTCATACATCTATTTTCCTGATATTGATTCTTTGATTGTTTCATTTCTTAATGACTGTACCTGTTACAAGGCAGCCCAATATTGAGCACGGTCTTCAAGATCAAATCAACATCACTTTAAACTTGTTTAGCACCATTTTAGACACTGCCAATACCCGTGTTGAGCTTAATCATTCATGGGCAGCACAAGGATGATTTTAGGGGCTAAATTTTGCTCATGGGCTAATTTTCCATGGTTTTTCCCAAAAAAAATCACTATTCTAAAAATGATTCGCCCAAATTTTATAGGATACAATTATTTTACCTTAAAAATCGCCAAAACTTTATACAAACTATATAAAATCCTTAGAAAATTGAATATTTTTATAAAAATATCGCCAAACATTTTATAGTTGGCATATGAAGGATTTGTAAGATTCGCCAAGGTTTCTACATTTGAAAATAAATTTCCATCCTTAAAATCATTTGTGGGAGCAATTGAACGAGATATTAGTGCTCAAGAACGATTGGAAGCTAGACGTAGACATCCTAGAAATCAGCAGTAACCTTCTTGTTCTTCTTTTTTTGGCCTTTCTTTCATGTCCTTAGACTCTCGTGCTTCTAGAAGAGGAAGAGGCTTGTCACCTGAAATTAATCCTATTATTGAAATAGGAAGAAGGAACGTTTTGTTATCTGCCCAACAAAGTGCTCTAAGGATAACTTTGTTTGATTCATCCAATTCATCTTTCTTTCCCTCATCTATCATCCACAAAATGGCATCTAGTGGTGGCACTAGAAGTGATTCATCTTCTCAGTCTTCATCTTCGTCAGTGATTGGTAGCTTATATAGCCACCATATCCCTATCCAATCTACCACAAATCCCACCAAAGTTATTAAAAAGTATGGGCTTTTTCAGTTTGAAGAAGACGCAACAACCACACTGTGGCATGTGTCCTCTCCTCTTGACCTAGCACCTGTTACTCGTCCACTTCCTAAATTCAAAGAAAATCTTCCTAGGTTTTCAGGAAATAACATTGTCACTACAAACGAGCACCTGGTGGCATTTTCTAATGCTTGTCATAACATAGGAGCCAGTGACAATGATACTTGCATGTGCTTATTCGACAATTCCTTGGAAGGAAAGGTTGTGGTTAATTTCTTTGACCTTCCTCCTAAGATTTTGTCTACTTGGGAGGAGTTAATCTATCGGTTCATATCTACTTATGGGCAATCTAAAAGCCCAGCCGAGAAGTTAAAGGAATACAATAACATCACCTATAAGGATGGTGAGACTATCAAGTCCTTCAACTTACGTTTCACTAAGTTATACAATCAAATCCCTGAACTCATTCGACCTCAAAACCAAGACGTTTTCATGCATTACTACAATGCATTACCTTCCCCCTACCATCATAGGCTTGAGGGAAAAGCCATTGATAATCTCGGTTCCACTCTGCATGCTTGTTCAGAATATGAAGAACAACTGGAAAGAACAGGTATACCCCAAGGAGAATCGGTTAGACAAAGAGACATGCCTGTCCTTCTATAGCTAGTACAAGATATGAATAACCGTATGATAGCATTCGAGCGAAAGGGACCTGTCTCCCCTCTCACCCCCGGAGCTTCATCCTCTTCCGCACCCCCCTTTAGAAATCCAATTGAAAATAATTTTCAGCCTAAAGCTATCTTGCCTCGAAGTTGGTGTAACTTTTGCGAAGAACACCACGAGGAAGCCACATGTGAGGTAAGGAAGAGTGCCAGAGATAAGATCTCTGGTAAAAGACCAGAAACTAGTATAGTTGTCCTAGATTTTGCAGAGCCAGAAGATGTCATGATCATTAATACTAGGAACAAAGCCTATGCTCCCAAGGGAAAATTTGATCCTCCCCACAATTCTTCTAGCCCGAGCTCATCCTCACCCGCTACTATTGTTCAGGTTCCTAAGGTTCCTGACAGTCAAGGAATAACCTCTCCTATCCCCTCTTCCAAGTACAATATCTTGAATCAGTTGGTCAACATCAAAGCAGATGCAACCCTTCTAGACATGGTTTTCTCCCTTGAACAATAGATGCATCTGAAACAATTCATGGAAGGAAAATCTTTCATGGTAGCCAATCTTTCTAAAGAGGTAAACGAAGAGGATTCGTCTGTAAATAAAGCAGGTGTACATAACTTTAGATACCTTGTAAAAAATCCCCCTTTTTATATTTTTGTAAAAATTATGGATAAGATCGCCCATTGTTGCCTCATTGATGGTGGTTCGGGCCCAAGTGTGATGTAGAAGATTATTATGGAAGAGCGAGGCTTGTCTTGTACAAATTAAAACACCATAAGCATGCTCTCCTATAATAGTCTACAACAAACAACCATAGGTGAGATTAAAGATGTGACCTTAGTTTTATGCGCACACCCTGAAATAAGGACAACCCTTAGTATTCAGGTAATTGATATGTTTGTAAGTAATTACTCAATTTTATTGGGAAGAGATTAGAAAGCCTTAACAGATGGATACCTCTCACTCGACGGGACACATTTATCCATGCCTTGGAATGGTAAGAACGTTATAGTCCTTAGAGAGGGAAGGATTTCACCCTACATAGAGAGTGTTCCACAACCTAATGTAAACTATATCGAGGAGGACCTAGGAGTATATTCCATCTTTGTTGAGGAGGGTAATATTCCTTTGAAACAAATCGATTTAGATGATGATATGGGGAACATGCACTTTGATGGTTCACGTTCTAATGAAGGTAATGGGGCTAGCATTATCTTGGTTTCCCCTGTAGGGAAAATTCATAATTTGTCTTACAGGTTGGAGTTTTCTTGTACGAACAATGTCACTAAATTCGAAGCTCTATTATTAGGCATTGAAAATGCCTATAATCTTGGTTGTGGTCACCTTTCAGTTTTTGGAGATTTTGAGCTTGTTGTGAACCTAGTACGTAAAATATACTCTCTTAGCGACAAGTTGATGAAACGATACACTCAAACTGTTTGGGTGCTTATCTCGAACCTTTTATCTTTCAACATCACTCATGTTAAGAGGGAGTTGAATTCAATGGTTGATCGGCTAGCTGTCTTTGCGGCTCCTCCTAACCAGCAACCTTTGCCTCACATGCATGATTGTTCTTTTCAATCTCTATATCATCCACATAACCCTGGAAATGTAGAATCTTGGCAGGCCCTCCCTAATGATGAGAGTGTTTGTGATTTCATTCAAGATGAACCTCTTAAGCCCAAGGAAATTATATCCATGGAAAACAACAAGATTCCTAAGGGTTTGAATCCTCTTGAGAGTTCATTTTCATCGAGTGATGTAGGCAATAAAGAGAAATGGAGAGAAGAGGAGTCAAGAAGGGAGGAGGGTGAAACTATCTCCTGGAATATTGGGGCACTCGAATCTTCAAAGAATGTTAAAATAAGTACCCAATGTTCTGATAAAGAAGAAATAAAGTTTGCCAAGCTACTCGGTGGACTTCAAAAGGTTTTTTCTTGGTCTTATAAGGATCTTCGTGGTTTTGATCCTGGTCTTATACAGAGAGCTATCCCCATCAAGGAAGGCATGAAACCAGCTAGGCAGGGACAAAGACCTATTAACTTTGAATTTAAAGAAACCTCTCAAAAGGAGTTGGAAAATTTCTTAAGGGTTGGGATTATTGTTCCAGTCTACCCTGAATGGGTTTCCAATGGGATACCTGTTTCGAAGACCATTGATCATATTACAACCTGCATTATTTTTTGTTCTTTCAATCATGCTATTATGAGAAATCCATTTCCTCCTCTCAATATGGAAATGTTTATGTAGCAGGTTGTTGTTAGGACCACACAATGTACCTTTTTGCCTATACTTTTTGCCACCATTATACTCTTGATCACCTACATTTAGACTCATACTATCACTTTATCTGATCATCTCATAGGTATACAACGTCCCTTCTCATTACTATATATTTAATCTATTTTGCATAATATTTTACATCACTCTCGTACTTAACCATTGATTAGAAATGCATAAGTGTCCAAAACTACAGATTTGCATTCAAGGCCTATTGCTGAACACATAATTGTCCAAGGTCGTCGTTGCTGAAACACAGAACTGATGCTGAAACACGGAGTTGCTACACAGTCCGAGGTCGCAGATGCTGAAACACGGAGCTGCCACACAGTCCGAGGTCGCAAATGCTGAAACACGGAGCTGCTACACAGTCCGAGGTCGCAAGATGTTGAAACACGGAGCTATTACACAGTCCA
>SNQJ01S0001765.1:111854-129791 GCA_010110895.2 Picea sitchensis | reverse complement strand
TTCTAAATAAGTTATAATGTAACTATCGAAAAAAAAAAATAATAATAATTTAAGAAACATTAATCTTCAAAATTTAAAGTAAAAACAACCACTAAATATAACCTTTAAAAAAACAAAAAAACTTTAAAACACTTCGTTACATTATCACATAATATAAAGAAAAAAAATCATTATTACATATTACATTAAATTAGTATATAAACATAAAAGTTTAATAAACTTATATAAACTTAAAGTGACACAATGTTCATTATGACACTACTTACGCTTATGTTAAGATACATGTTAGAGATTTCGTGAAAATATGTGATTTTTTTCGATCATTTTCTTTTACATTTAAGAAAACAAGATCAAGGAATAACGAAGCATCCCTCTAAGGAGGGTATAGAGAAACTCAAAATACAAATCTTAATTCTAACTTTTTATAAAATAAATCTAAGGAGGGTATAGAGAAACTCAAAATACAAATCTTAATTTTAACTTTTTATAAAATAAATCTTAATTTTAACTTTTTATAAAATAAATCTAAGGAGGGTATAGAGAAACTCAAAATACAAATCTTAATTCTAACTTTTTATAAAAGAAATCTTTTACTTGGGTGAAAATATTAAAAATACACAAGTCTTGTGGAATGATGTCACACCAATTTGAAAGGTTGGTTATTATCTACACACTTATAATGAGTGAACAACATTAATTAACTTTTTATAAAAGAAATCTTTTACTTGGTGAAAATATTAAAAATACACAAGTCTTGTGGAATGATGTCACGCCAATTTGAAAGGTTGGTTATTATCTACACACTTATAATGAGTGAACAACATTAATTAATGTGGCATAGGTAAGTTAGTATCCACATATACATATATTTGCAATTGTATGTCAACATTAAATATTTTTTTTGTGCAAATTTGAATACAACATTCATCATAATCATTGAAAAGGATTGGATTGATGCATTATAATAACTTTTTATAAGTATGTAGTCGTTAGAGATAATTTTAAGGATGAAAAATTATTTTCAAACGTAGAAATTTTATCTGAAGGGGTTGCATCCAATAGTAGAAAGCAATGAGTTTTTGACACTTGGGCAAGGTTCAATTCCCATGAGAGCCTAACCTGAAGCCACGGGGGCACCTTGAGGTAGTGGTCGAACGTGGGGTTGCACTCAGAAACATTGTATTAAATGATATCGTGACCCGTGCACGCAGAAGTGGATCAAATCCAACCCCCATGTCCTTCAATTTTTTATTTTATTTTATTTTAAGTCAATTCTCGCTAGCTCAACTAGTTAAGGTGTGGGTTTCGTTTGCTAGGAGACCCGAGTTCAATACCCTTATGATGTGTTTAGTCGAGAGGAGAAACCCAAAAATCCAACCATGTTAAGGGTTGGTGCGGCCCAGGTTGGGTGCGATCTGCAAGTGATTTTGATGGCTTAGATTCCCCTGGGTTGTGTTTCTTAGCCAATGGTTGAAATGTTGACCCCGCAACTGACAAACATTTCCAACAAACAAAAAAAATGTAGAAACCTTGGCGAATCTTACTAGTCCTTAATATGAAGTGTAAACTGTTTGGTGACATTTTTGTAAAAATGTTCAAATTTCTAAGAATTTTATATAGTATGTATAAAATTTTGGTGATTTTTAAGGTAAACTAACTTTATCCTATATAATCTGGGCGAATCATTTTAGAAAAAATGGAAATTGACGAATCTTTTTTGGGAAAAAGCATGGAAAGATAGCCCATGGGCGAAATTTAGCCTCTAAAATTTTCCCTAGTAGTGGTTGTGTCACATGAAATACATTTTATATTCAGAGAGATGGTTAAGGATTGTTGAATTCTCTATCACACAAAGCATGGCTCTCTCCAAATGCATTTCAACGCTAATTTCTAATAAATCCTATGTTAAATGGTAGTTATCATGTGTATTATAACATATTGAAATTTTATTTTGCAAGATTTTAATGAGAAAGATTAGAAAAATAAACCATAATCATGAAAGAATAAAAAAAAAAATTGTTAGATACCTAATCTTTGGGATTACAATACAATGTACATATTATTGTAAATAATATTTTAGGAGAAATATGAAGAGTCATAAGTGAATAGGAAGATTCATTCGAACCTCTTGGAAGATGAAACCAAAGGTCACTTCTCATTATATTAATGAATGGATCACTTCGATGAAAATAAATTAAACTTGGAGTTACTCATCCCTGACCTAACAATGGTATTAGAGGACATACTTTATTAATGACTCCATGATCTCCCTAAGCTGCTTCCCTTCTCCTTGAATTTCTCCAACATAATGTGATTTTAAGTCTCCATTTTGTGTGTATTGTACCACAGCAATCTCTCATATCCTCCCATGGAAGTTGTGGTTTTGTATAGAAACAAAGGCCACTTCTTTTTCGATTATCGATGGACTTCATCACTGCTTCCTGATTGGTGATGTTCCCTGACCCAATTGAGGTCCATTACGTGTAGAATACTCATAAAAAGTAAAATTTTATACTAACTAATTTCCTATAGTTTATGATCTATGAATTACAACTAGATTTAACTACTATCTGATACCATTAATTTGATACATCTACAACATGCTAAAATAAACATGAAATGCATCTAGTAAACTCAAATACAACAACATATAAATCAATCTTATACACAGAGTTCATGCACAACAATGAAAACTCATAAATATAACACATACAATAGGTAAAACACTTATCTTTTAATTCAATTGTGTAACCAACTGCTTGAGACAGATGTTCCACCCAAGCATAAACTTGTTGTGCAAAATCTAAACAACAAGTCACCCCCGAGTTGGGGCTATCAATCCACAAAAGAAGGTGGTCTCTCACTATCCACTCACGGCTTAGAAAATCCCACAACCCAATTGTATTCTCCTACAACTATCCCAATTTTCCACCAACTCTCTTCCTATCGACCTGTCAAACCCAAGGAATGTACCCCTTCACTAATCTCAGTCCCTCGGGCATCCCATTCATTTATTAAGGCCTCTCTGGCACATGTAACTAGGAATATCTCTATTGGGAATTCAAGGGAAATCACTGCTAGGAAAACTACGAGCAAAACCAACAAACACCTGCTATTACAATGCAAATCACACATCAGTTCACTCTTTAGGATTGGAAACCTAGCTCTTCAGTCTTTAGCTCCAAAATGCTCCATCATGCTCTAGAATTCTCCCTCCATGATTGCTCCAGCTCCAAGCTCTCTTTTTCTTCTATTTGCTTGTTGTTCATGCCAAAATCTTGATTGTCTCAATTTGTTGTAACTTCCCATACAAATTTCCTCTCATTTGGCTTGTTTTCTTGACTCACGTACTTCCCCAAGCTGATTGTACTCAACCCCCATGCAAATAATAACTATGGGATGTGACTTCTCACACCCACCCTCTTACATGCATTCAATGATTGGCTTTGGGGACACTCAATCATAAAATATATTTTAATGCATAATGATAATAAAATTCACGAATGTGGGTGGAATTAATAGAAATGGGTAATTATCCCTTGGACCCCTCTCTTAGACATTCTCCTAAGCCCTCCCCCATCTCTGTACATATCTCCCAAAAATAGACATAAAATGTTATTATTAAAACTTAGAAATACATTTCACATATACATTGTTTGGTCGTAGCCACACATTATATCTACATTAAGCACCAATTAAACTGGTGATTATAGCGGGGATCTTACATCCTCAGTTGTCTTCATGAGCAAGCCAACACTTCTACCTCATGTAGCTTTTCCCCAACAGATTATTGTCCTTCGTCCATACCTGTCCACCTTTCATTTCTTCAAAAAAACTATCATTGCATCTCAGGAAATAGACCTCTTCTCGAACCTCTTCTTAGATTAAAGGAACGATTATTTAGCTGCATTTGTGGCACCAATATTTATGACCCATTATAGCTGCCATTTTCAAATCCTTATCTACAAAAAAAAAAAAATCTCTATGATTTTTTACTTGGCACCACAAATTAAAAAGATATGTGTTTCTATCTTCAAATCAATGACTGGATAGTTCAATAGAGAGAATTTCAATAACATAGGATATGCTTGAATGAGTCTTTATTGTGTATGGGGCGATGCTCATTGGAAGGCTCTAAAACAATGTAGAATAATGGTTTGCAGAGGAGGGTATTCAAGAAAGTCTAGGTTGAGATGGAGAAGCGTTAGGAAGGAGAATTATTGGGGACAAAGTGGTAAAAGTTATTTGCAGATACTTTCCAATTCGAAGCAGATGATTATGTTCCGTTTGAGATGTTGTTTAAGAATGCATTGAAGCTTCTGGGTGTTGCAGAGAGGGATTCATTTGAAGAAATCCTTAAGGCGGATAATTATATTATGGATAGGAACAGAGAGGATCAAGATCCTATTGATAATGTGCTCATTGATTTCTTTAATAAATGTGGAAGATTCGATGAGTAGATTATTCTATTGAAGCATAAGCTCCACTTAATTGAGTGGGGACATGTAAAGAAGAATTTTATAGGTAGGGGGGTTATGCACAATCATGGTTAAAGATCTAATATTCACCATGCCCATTGTGGCAAGAGTGGACATGAGGAAAATACTTGCAGGGTCCCATGGGAGAAGATCAAAGACAAGCAAGAACAAAAGGAAGGAAAATGTAAAGCGCATGAACCCACTCATTCTATTATTGTTCATTTCAATATTGGCATAAATGAAGATTTGTTCAAAACTTCATTTTCTTATTGAAGGGATGTTTGGTGGCTTGACACTGGTACTATTTTCCACATGAATTGTTGGAGAGACTTGTTTGAAGAATTGAGTGAAAATGTAGATGGTGCAATAAACTTTGGAAATGGTTCTAGTCTCAAACCTATGGGAATCATCACCATCGGGCTCAAATTGCCTATATTCTCATATTTTCTTTTGCATGATTCTCTCTATCTTCCTGATTTGTGGATGAACATGTTGTCTCTTGTGCATATTCGAAAACAATTCCATTCCATTCACATTCTTGATGGAACAATTGAAATAAGGAGGTCTTCCGACAACATGGTTGTCATGACGGGATGGGAGTATGACATATTGTTGAAGTTGAAAGGGACATATGCATGGGCACATAATTATGCATACCTTTCTCACCATGACGAAGGTACATTGTCTTATAGTCTCTTGTGGCATGATATATTTGAGCACATCAATTATGATATTTTTCATGGGTTGAATAAAAATGGTGTTTCGAGTTTTCCTACCATTCCAAGGAACTTGAAGCAATGTGAGGCATGCATCCTTGGTAAACACAACAAATAACCTTTTCATGATTCCACTTCAAGAGCACATAGAAAGTTGTAGTTGATATACTTTGATTTTTGTGGTCCCATCGTTGTTCCATATACCTTTGGTAATAAATATATCATGACTTCTATTAATGAGTACACTGGAATGTGTTAGGTTTATTTGTTGAAACAAACATCTCAAGTATTTTAAACATTTAAAAATTTTCATCTATGGATTGAAAATGAATCTCAATCTTGTATTGGCACTCTTCATACTGATAATTGAGAGGAATATACTTCAAATGAGTTTAAAATATATGCTCATCAACATGGGGTCAAACATCAAACCATTATATTCCATACAATCCTCAACATAATGGTGTAGCAGAAAGAATGAACAATACACTCTTGAATATGGCACATTCAATGTTATTTTTCAAGAATGTGAAGTTGATGTTTTGGGATGATGTAGTTGTGTGTGTAGTAAATGTGAGAAATAAGATTCCATCTCATTCTCTTGGGAACAAGACTCGTTATGCAATGTGGTATGGTTGCATTCCTTTGCTGGGACATCTCAGGGTCTTTGGTTCCACATGTTACTCCTTAATTCCTAAGAAGCAAAGAAGCAAACTTGGTGCAAGGAGTCGAAAGTGCATCTTCTTGGGGTACTCAAATACCACCAAGGCATATTGTCTTTACAATGAGTTAAAAAAACAAGTTCATTCTTTCCAGAAATGTGATTTTTCTTGAATCAAACAAGAATGAAAAAATTATTGAGTGGTTTCTTAATCATATGGATAGATTCACCCATGTAAAGACATATCACAAATTTGATGATGAGAATCCACATATTGAAGGGGGGATCCCTATCTTGGATCAATCTATAGAATGTCATTTTGAAGTATGATCTCCTCTTCACATAGAAGATCCAACCACTTCATCAAAACATGAAATTCAATTGGACGATGTGATTGAGAGGGTTGAAAGGCTAAATATTGATGAGAATGCAACACCATCTCAATTAGTGGAGCAACCTAGACCATCATATAAAGGTCTAAAGTGGATCATAAAGACACTTGAAAGTGTTCATCCTGATTAGGTTGGAAAGATAAGAACCACAATCTCAACAAGACAAGATGATGGAGGTGATGTAGATAATTCAGATTCGGGGGATGTAAATGATATGAATGTTTCATATGATTGTGATTGAATTTATCTACTAACATTGAACCAACTTCTTTTGAAGAATTTGCTTCTCATTATGAGTGGAAAGAAGCCATGTCGAAGTTGTATGATGATCTCATCAAGAATTAGACATGGAAGTTGGTGGATCTTCCATTTGGAACCAAACCAATTGGTTGTAGGTTGGTCTACAAGAACAAGTACAAATCAGTTGGCTCACTTGACAAACATAAAGCAAGGTTTGTGGTGAAAGGATTTGCACAGAAAGAAGGCATATAATATGAGGAGAATTTTTCCCCCATAACAAAATGGGCTATTGTTGGCCCTTGACCAAGTTTTGTGGAAACATTGGTCGTGTTTTACCACTTTTGGGACTTCGACGGGCTAGTCGAATATAGAGCGCCCAGGCGGAGCAGAGATCACGGGATCTCACTTGTTTTTTGGACCCAGCAAGGGGTTCATTAGGGTTTTTGTATTAGGGTATGGGATGTAGGCCCATGGGGTTACCCATGTTTAGGCCCTTTTGTAATGTATAAATAAGAAGTAGCTAAGCGATGTAAGAGGTAGTGTTAGCTATGTGCACAGTATGTTTGGTATGTTTGGCTTAGTGCAAGAGATTGGAAGTTGCTTTGTGCAATCTGACTGTGTAAAGTAAGGCTTTGTGCTATCAATGAGTTGGCTCTATGCCTTGACTTGATTTTGAGGAAGGTGCATCTAGTGCGCAGTGCGCAGATCACCTATCCAGTGCAAAGTTGGGTGATGTGGCTTCATGCACAGGAGCAGACGCATGTAAGAGATTGCAG
Source organism: Picea sitchensis (assembly GCA_010110895.2). Classification (NCBI taxonomy): domain Eukaryota; kingdom Viridiplantae; phylum Streptophyta; class Pinopsida; order Pinales; family Pinaceae; genus Picea; species Picea sitchensis. Next base: position 122,528 of record SNQJ01S0001765.1, on the reverse strand, counting down.
ACTAATAAAGAAGAAAAAGAAGTTGGTGGGCGTAGCCCCACATTGGGGTGAACCACATATATCATGTGTCTTGATATGCTTTGTGAGATGTTGTTTATGTGATTATTTTCTTAATGGTGTTGATGTTATGTATATTGAATGCATCTAATGGTGTAGCTTAGTGCTTAATGATGTAAATGAATGCTAGATCTGAGCTAATGTTATGTGCTAAGTGATGGAAAGTACTCGATTTGTATTGTTACTATGTTGATCTGTAATAAGGGTTTAATCTGCAATGTGAATAAGGCTCAAGAACTAATGCATGTTGTTGGCTAAGTGCTCTGTTAAGTATTGTAATCACATATCTGTGTCCCAGCTTAGTTGTAGACACCTGAGTCCTGCAACCCCCCCTGCCTCTACCTTGGGTGAGACTTCATCTGCTTCGCAGGTGTTGCCAAAAGGGCCGGTAGTTAGGGTTTTGTTGGTGCGTTGTTGAAGCGTTGAAACCTGGGTCTACCCCTGTGCCAACAAATGGATCCGTTGCCGAGACCTGAAACTGTGATTGCTGGGAACTAAAGAAAATAAAGCTACGTGCATAGATCTGTTGTTGTAGTGTGCAATATTCTACTTGACTTGTGAATCTCAGTGCTAAGAAAGGAACTGGATTTGAAGAAATAAGGTAAGATCTTAAAGCTTTAAGCTCTAGTAAAGGTAAGATAAGTGGAAAATTTTGCTTCGAAAGTATGAATCTAGGTATGTTTAATAGACCTTGTCTTAGTTTGAAAACTAGGGCACAGTTAGAAGAAATAGTTGATTTGAATAAATTTGATAGAAATAGAGAAAAATATGGTATTCCCATGCATAGAAAGAATTTTTGGACTAATAAGTGGATGTAGGAAACTAGAAGGATTTTTTGTAGAATGCAGGTCCATCACTGTGATCCCAGTGTGCAGTATAGGAAAGCATGTGGATCATTTAAAAGAAAGAGAGGATTGACACTGTGTTATAATTGCAAAAGATCGGGACATCTTGCTAAAGAATTCCCTGGTATAGGCCCTCTTTGTCTTTGTTGTAAAGCTATTGGTCATGAGGTTGAGGATTGCCCAAGGATGATTGCTAAAGTTGAAAACATGAACATGAGACAAGAAAACTATAAAGAAGGTCAAGAGACTAAGGATATGTTAAAGAATCATACAGAAAAAGAGTCAGAGACTATGTTAATATAGTTAAAAGCAGAAATGGATGATCACAGAGACATCAGTTTACCAGAGATCCTAATAGAAAAACAACACATAGTTACAAGAATAGAAGACCACGACATAGACTGTGTATTGGATGAAGAAACACATGTGAATATTATGCCAGAAAGCACTTGGGAAATTTTGGGAAAGCCTGTTATGATACCTTCATTGGGAAGGATAGACTTGTTCAAAGGAAAGATGATAACCTTATGTGGAAGAGTTACTAATATACCTATGATTTCTCACGAAACGTCAACATAAGAGGATTTTGAAGTTATTAGGTTTGTTGAGAACAACGCCCCTTTTTCCACTTTTATTAGGTAAGACTTGGATCGAGAAGGATCAGATCAAAAGGAAAGCAGAGGAGGAAGCCATAGAAAAGAAAAGGAAAGAACTAAGGGATTTCATAGCTCAAAGAATAGATCAACTGATAGAAGAACGAGAAGTTGAGTCGAAGCAGTAGAACGAAAGAGAAGCAGTTTTCAACTTTGAAAGAGCGCAAGAAGGATTGAAGGACCTATCCATGCAAGAAGAAAGTATGTCCACCCAGGACCCAGTAAGCAAAGAGGATTATCTTTGAACCCTTTGAAAGAACATCAACAGTGCGAAGTCACTACGCTAAGAACATATAAGAATGGAAAGAGGAATCCAGAGACTCAAATGATAGGAAAGAAGGCAAGGAAGCTCAGTAAGAAGAAAGCCAAGTTAGAAAAACTACATGAAGTTCTAGAGAAGACTTTGTAGGAGGCAAGCTTGAAAAACTTGAACCTTGCCAGAATAGCAGAACCACGCAGAATGATACTTCACCTCGACGAAGCTATATGACCATTGGAGGTGCCCCGGCCATTATACTAACGCTCTAGAACAACTAGAAATGCAGTTATTGCCGGAAAGATCGCCATTGGACCACTGAGACTGCACCATAACGGATGGATTCGTATTGATTAAGGCATTCCTACCCGTAGGAGGGGAGGACAACGCATCGGAGGAAGGTGGGCTTGAATCACCCGCAGGAGGAAGGGGAGGAGATGAAGTGAACCAAGAAGAAGGAAGGGAAGAGGGAGACAAGCAAGAAAAAGGTGAAGTGACATCGCCGAAGGACCCCCCTATAAAGGTCGAGACATCGAAGAAAAGGAAGGTTTCTGTGCAGAAACCCTTAACACGAAAGAAGAGTCGAGCCAATAAGCCTCAGTCAGAGAATGTTCTCACAGTGGACGTTATTGATCTCATCATCGCAGTCGTAGAGGACACTTCAGAGGATATCCTGCAGAGACATGAAGCAAAGAAAGAAACATTGTATGACGGAATAGAGAAAGAGATCAAGGACATACATCAAGCTATCCATTCGAGCCACACAGTACCTACTACACCTTCTTCAGCGGAAATTGCAGAATTTGGGGATGAACCCACCCAATTACAAAGATTACAGATGCAAAAGAGGCTCGACTTCGTCGAGTCCAAGAAGAAAAGGAGCAGGCTACAAAAGCTGTGAAGCAAGAAAAGGAGGAGGTCTTAGAGAAACTTTGAGTTGCACAGCAGGAGAAAGATGAAATCAGGACGATGTTCAAGCAGAACAATGCAAAGATACAGGAAGAAAAAGACCAACTGCTCGTAGAGCAAATTGCGATCAAAGAGGCAGTAACTAAAGCACTTCACTCTGTGCTGGGATTGGCGCGGGAGAAAGAAGAGTCAGTCGAGATACAAGTGGGGAACCTCGTTGAGGCCATTCAACAGCTTCAAGAAAGGGTAATGGAGCTAGAGATCCAAGCAGTGTCGAGCACTCTGTAAGAAGTACGCGACCAAAGGGAGGAAGCTGCCAGGAATGCAGTAGAAAGAATCAGAACACTCACCTCAAAGTGTAAGCAACTGATTGATCGAAGTGCGCAGACCTATGAGCGACTTGCAGATGATCCAGAGGTGAAGAAATTGGAAGAACAACTTGAGGGGGCGAAGCAACAGGCATCCACTGTGCAAGCGCAGATGAAGTTGCTTACTGCAGTCGAGAAGATGAAAAGATCACAGGAACAATGCACAATCCAACGACAGATTACTGTTATCCAGAGCAAAATCATGGAGGTGACACAGAGACTCCAGCCGATGTAGGACAAAGCCTGCACGCTTTTTGAAGAGATCGAAGACCAAGGCTTGCAGCTAGACCAACTGGTTGCGACAGTGGAACAACGCCTGGAAGGGCATGTTACTGAGCAAGTGATTTAGGAGTTCGTCGAGCAGGAAGATCTGGCGAAGTAGCAAGTCGAGGCAGCTCGAGCTAATATCGAGGCCTTTGAAGCAGTGTTGCCCGGATCTGAGTGACTCGGGACGAGTCACAGGTGAGTGTTGGGGGGTTGTTGGCCCTTGACCAAGTTTTGTGGAAACATTGGTCGTGTTTGACCACTTTTTGGACTTCGACAAGCTGGTCAAAGATGGAGCGCCCAGGCGAAGCGAAGATCGCGGGATCTCACTTGTTTTGTGGACCCAACAAGGGGTTGATTAGGGTTTTTGTATTAGGGTATGGGATGTCGGCCCATGGGGTTACCCATGTTTAGGCCCTTTTGTAATGTATAAATAAGAAGTAGCTAAGCGATGTAAGAGGTAGTGTTGGCTATGTGCACAGTATGTTTGGTATGTTTGGCTTAGTGCAAGAGATTGGAAGTTGCTTTGTGCAATCTGGTTGTGTAAAGTAAGGCTTTGTGCTATCAAGGATTTGGCTTTGTGCCTTGCCCTGATTTTGAGGAAGGTGGATCTAGTGCGCGGTGCACAAATCACCTGTCCAGTGCGAAGTTGGGCTCTGTGGCTTCGTGCACAGAAGAAAATGCATGTAAGAGATTGCTAACTAATAAAGAAGAAGAAGAATTTGGTGGACGTAACCCCACACTAGGGTGAACCACGTATATCATGTGTCTTAATATTCTTTGTATGATGTTGTTTATGTGACTATTTGCTTAGTGTGGTTGATGTTATGTATAATGAATGCATCTAATGGTGTATCTTAGTGCTTAATGATGTGAATGAATGCTAGATTTGAGCTAATGATATGTGCTAAGTGATGGAAAGTACTCGATCTGTATTGTTACTGCATTGATATGTAATAAGGGTTTAATTTGCGATGTGAATAAGGCTCAAGAACTAATGCATGTTGTTGGATAAGTGCTTTGTTAAGTATTGTAATCACAGATATGTGTCCCATCTTGGTTGTAGACACCTGAGTCCTACAACCCCCCCTGCCTCTACCTCGGGTGAGACTTCATCTTCTTCACATGTGTTTCTGAAAGGGTTGGTAGTTAGGGTTTTGTTGGTGCGTTGTTGAAGCGTTGAACCTTGGGTCTGCCCTTGTGCCAACAACTACCGTTCGTGCTATGTTGGATTTGGCAACACAAAATAGGTGGGAGATTCATCACATGGATGTGAAGAGAACCTTCTTGAATGGAGACTTTGATAGAAAACATCTACATGTATCAAATAGAAGGATTTCTTGTGAAAAGTCAATAACATAAGGTATGTAAGCTCATCAAATATTTGTATGGCCTAAAGCAAGCAGCTTGCGCATGGTATGAAAATTGAATCGAGCATCTTTTGAAAATCAATTTAAATCATTTTAACATGATGATGCAACTTTATTTATCAAGAAAGTTGGAAAAATTGTTGTATATCTTGCGGTGTATCTAGATGACCTTATGATAATAGGAAACATTGAAGCATATATTTCATCCATAAAGAAATAATTGAAGAAGGGTTTTGAGATTATAGACATGGGAAATCTTCACTACCTTACCACTACTAGACCAAATATTTCATTTGCAGTTGGGATCCTTTCCAGGTTCATGCAAAAACCTTTTGAAGGGAATTGGTGTGATGTGAAGAGAGTTCTAAGGTGCTTGAAGGGAACTCAAGACTTTGGGCTCAAATAATCTAAGGTGAAGGACTTCAAACTAGTTGGACATACAAATTCGGACTTTGATGGAGATAAGGAAACTGGAGTGTCTACTTCATGATATCTCTTAAGTCTTGGATCAACTTCTATTTATTGGAGATTATGCAAACAATCTGTTCCAGTATATTTTACTACAGAGGAAGAATATGTAGTTACTACAGAGGAAACAAAGGATATTGTGTGGCTCAAGAAGATAATAGAATATTTGCAGGAGAAATAGGTCAATGCTACTCCACTTCTAATTGACAACACTTATGCAATAAAGTTGTTCAAGAACCCTATATTCCATGATCAAACCAAGCACACCAACACAAAGTACCATTTGATTCAACATCATGTAGAGACCAAGACCATTCAACTGATACATTGTTCCACAAGTGAGCAAATTGCAAACATATTCACCAAAGCACTTGGAAGATAAAAGTTTGAAAAGTTATGAAAGATGCATGGACTTGCAAATATCCCTTTGAATTAAGGGGGGAAATACTATATACATAATCCTTAGATTTATGGTACATTGTAAATATTATTTTAGGAGAAATATGAAGAGTCATAGGTGAATAGGAAGAGTCATTCATACTTCTTGAAAGATGAAACCAAAGATCACTTCTCATTGTATTAATGAATGACTCACTTTAATGAAAATCAATTAATCCATGGAGTTACTCAAATGAAACCAAATGTCACTTCTCATTGTATTAATGAATGACCTACTTTCACTCTTTTTTATATGTTTATAAAATATCAATACATTATTAAAAGAGGTGAAATATTAATGAATTTATTATTATTCAAATAATTGAATTACGAGATGTACTCCATTATTACTCTCTAACAAACAATTATGGACCATTATAATCTAAAGGCTTCAATTGAAAATAAAGTTAATTTTAAACAATTATATAAATATACAATTGATGTTATTTATTAGTAAAAATTAAAATAAATAATTATATTTTATTTAAATTCTTTGTTTCTATTGATGAATAATTAATTGACTCGACAACATTCAAAAACTAATTCATTTTGAATAATTATATAAATATACAATTGATATTATTGATTAGTAAAAATTAAAATATCCATACATTATTAAAAGGGGTGAAATATTAATGAATTTGTTATTATTAAAAGGGGTGAAATATTAATGAATTTGTTATTATTCAAAGAATTGAATTATGAGATGTACTCCATTATTACTCTCTAACAAACAATTAAGTTAAATCAAGACCATTATCATTTAAAAGGCTTCAATTGAAAATAAAGTTAATTTTAAATAATTATATACATATACAATTGATGTTATTTATGAGGTTATCTTTTTGTTTGTAATAGAAAAGATAAAAATGGGAGGGGGGGAATGGTTTTGTGGCGCAATTATTACCGTAGGGCTGGAAAACCCTAAGCATTTTCTCTTTTGGCGTGTGTGATTGTGTCTCTCTCGTGTCTCCGGCCTAATTTTCTTTCCAGTGGCAAGAATACTTTCTATGATTCTTGGGCAGAGGATTATGGCAGCTTATGAAGACATAATTGATTATTCCTCGGACCCAGCCGAGTTTCTCCCCTAGTCACCGAAATTTAGAAGTTCTCACTTTCCATTCTCTACCGCGTGTCCCTCTGTGGTCGGCTTTGTGATCTAGTCAAAGGGTCCGTCTTTTTTCTCTTCTCCACCCTCAGCTTTGGTCACTATGTTTGGAGCTCTGGATCCGAGCTTGGCACCGATCTCCATGTCTCCTCTCGATTTTGCTAGTGGTTTTTTCTATCCCATCCTTGCGGTTTCCCCGTATTTGGAAAGGTATGTCTCTTCCCAGGGGATTTTATCTCTTGATGATTCAATGGTCTTCTTTGTGGACTCTACCCTCCCCCTGGAAAACTCTTCTCATTTCTCATGGTCACCGACGATTCCCTCTGTTCCATGCTCCCTCTTTGAAACTCCCCCTATGGGCTTAGATGATGAAGCTATATAGAGTCTAGATCAAGACTTTCTTCGCTTATGTCTATATCTTATCTCGGATTTTCCCCTTCCCCTAGGCTCTGAATCTTTTCCCCTCAACGTCGTATTTATAGCCTCTTTCCTTGACCCTACAAACCTAAATGGATGGGATGACACTATGGAAGAATTGGGGTCAGCTCTGGTCCCTTCTCCTGTAGACAGGCACTCTCCAAAAGGTAAAGTTCCCAAAAGGAGGTGTAGGAACAAGTGTGTATCAACGTCCTCAGAGGAGTCTAATCTGGTTTTTGGAGAAGACATAACAATGACTGAGGTTATAGAAATGGCAGATAAAGAACAAGTTGGGAAAGCCCTCGGTTGACACTTCAATCTCAAAACCCTTATGCCTTGGGTTTCCACATCTTGGGGTTCTTCATATGATCCTCCTCCGCGAATCAACCACCTTTCAAAAGGGTGGTTCCTCATCATTTTCTCCAAAGTCTGACAAGCAGAATATGCCCTGTAGTGTGGTTGGCGTATATATTCTTCCCCGGTTCTTCTAAAAAAATGGGACCCCACTTTTGATGTTGATAATGAAAAAATGGATATTGTTCCAGTTTTGGTTCGACTACCTGGACTTCCCACGCAGTATTGGTCTCCCAAAATATTTTCACATATTGAGAATATGCTTGGAAAATATTTAAGTGTTGATATGTCTTTCAAAGAGTCAGGGGAAATGTCTATGTCTTGTATTCTTGTATCATTAAACATCAGAGGAGGTTTACAAAATCAATTCACAATGACTAAAAAAGGCCACATCAGAATGCAAATCTTGGACTATGAAGGGTTACCATTTCGATCTAGGCAATGCCACAAACATGGACACATTGTCAAGGATTCCCCCCTTCCTTTTCATGGCTGAGAAGGAAGCTCCCCAGTTATTCAAAATCGGAAACATCCTGGTGCCTTGGCTTCTGAGGGCTCCAAATATCTTCCCTCTTCGACCGATGGGTCTTCCTCATCGACCCCTATGCCCCAGGGTCAGAGGCGTGATGCAATCCTTCAAGGGTCGACTTCTGAAGAAAATAATATTTATTTTATTTCTTAACACCAGTTCAAGGCCTCATGGACTCGGCATCAACAAGGATGTTACCCCTTCAATATCTTGGTATGAATCTCTCCATCCCCGCTCCTATTTTTGGTATAATTCATTCTTTAAACTTCTTAAAGTTGGACTCTCCCCCCTCTCTTCGGGACATCCCCTCCCCCATAACTCTAACCTTAGGAGAAAATTCCTTCTCCTCCTTATCCACCACCACTCATATTTACTCTTGCTCCCTCTTACTGCCTCCCTCTCCTGGCTCACACAATCCTGGTTCTTCGGATGAGCTCTCCTCCTTGGGCTTGGATGACTCAGTTATCCGTTTCCAACTTTGGAACCAAAATATTTTTTTGGATTCCAGTGGTGCTAGCTTGGGCCCAAACCCTGATTAGCATCCTAAAAAAAAGGAAGGGATCAAACCTCCCATCTCTCAAAAGAAGGGCCTTAATCGATATCTCTTTAGGATGACAAAGGTCAATTTTTGGGTCCCTTAGAGAAGTGTGATCCCATTCTAGGGTTACCCCATGAATATTCTATCTTTCCACTGCAAGGGAGTGGTGAGATCCCAGAAAAAAGTCACCCTGAAGAGGCTGATCATGTTGAATCAGCACAATGTTATCCTACTACAAGAAACTATGGCGAAGGAGGTGTTAGTGACTAGGATGTTGGAGACTTTACTCCCATTCTGGAATTTACTTGGAAGCAATTATTTTGGTCGGGAGGGAGAGTTGGCGATTGGTTGGAACACTAGACTAGTCAAAGTCACAAACTCTTGGGATATTGACTCTTGTCTGGGAGTGGATTTGCATATTGAAGGAATGGGACTAGATCTCAGGGTTTTAAATGTTTATGGACTATATTCTGATCGGGCCCCATTTTAGGCCTCTCTTCTCAACAAACACCTACTCAGATCAACGAACCTCATCCTTGGGGGGGAATTTAATTTTTCTTTGGGGTAAGCAGAAGTTTGGGCTCCCAATGTATGCCCATACAACCAAACAAATTTCTTCACCCATCTTTTAAATTATCATGGCCTCTTTGACATTTCTCCAATCAAGCTACTCCCCACCTGGAGGAATAGGCGGTCAGGGTATGCTCAAATTTCCAAATGTCTTGACCTATTCTTGGTCTCAGAATCTACTCTGGACCTCCCTTTGCATTTTAGGAAATGGGTGGGTTGTGGTGGTGTTTCTGACCACTCCCCAATTTGGCTCGAATTGTTAAGGGGACATAAGAAGCCTGCTATCCCTTTCAAATTCAATTCATCATGGCTAGCAGATGAATATTTTCATAATATTGTCAAGGAAAATTGGATTCCATTTGAACAAGGATCAGACATCTCGGTTATCATCCACTTTGTTTCAAATCTAAAGCATATCAAGCAGTTGGTCATTCCTTGCACACATGCCAAGCATGCTAGGGAGGGACTTGAATTGAGCCAAATTGAAGATAGGCTTGAAAACCACTCTCAGAATACGAAGGGGGGCTACATCTCAATGGATGCCAAGAATGGCCTTCTGTCTCTTTAAATGCATCACAGGAAATTACTTGAAGATAAAGAAGCAAAATGGTGCCTTAAAAGCAGGGCTACCTGGTTAAATAAAGGTGATGAAAATACCAAAAAATTGCAAGCATTTGTGAAAGGAAGAAAGTCTGCAAACACCATTTGGCAGTTAAAGGATCAATCGAGAGCTATGGTTTCCTCCTTTGAAGGATTATCCCAGCTAGGGAAAAATCTCTTCCAATCCCTCTTCAGGGATTATCCAGGAGTTAATATTGTAGAGATTATAAGGTCGACTCTACTTTTCCCCATATTTGTTGACGAGAAAGGAAAAAAGGATCTATTTGTTGAAAGTGGGAATGGAGGAACTTAAGGAAACTCTCCATAGTTTCTAGAAGGATAAAATCTCGGGTCAGGATGGATGGACAGTAGAATTTTATCTAGGATTTTTTGAGCTCATTGGGCCCGAGCTCCTTCGGGTTGTTGAAGAATCCAGGAGAAGTGGGAGAATGCACACCCCTATAAATTCTACCTTCATTTCTCTTATCCCTAAATCAGATGAGCCGCAATATTTTGATGACTTTAGGCCAATATATTTATGTAACTTCCTCTACAAAATAGTGGCCAAAGTCATTTCCTGGATATTAAAACCTATCCTCTCGGCGGCCATCTCAAAAGAACAGTTCAAATTTTTGGAGGGGCATCAGATCCATGAAGCAATCGGTGTAGCGCAAGAGGGTCTCCACTGTCTAAAGACCACAAAGACTAGGGTGTAAGTTTTAAACCTGTGAAGTAAAGCAATGCATAAAGATTCTTAAGCAATACAGAAATTAATCAATGGCTCATGCACAGAGTACACAGAGATTTTATACCGGAAACCCTCAACCGGGAAAACCTTTCTTATTTTCATTATATCAAATTTCACCATTCACCATACAATATATACAATGTTTTTAGGTATTCCGTAGATACCAAAACCCTAATCCCTTA
>SNQJ01S0001765.1:95868-107101 GCA_010110895.2 Picea sitchensis | reverse complement strand
TATCTGACGCGCCCACACACACACACATGCAAAGAATATAACACATACCCAACATCGGGGAGCTATCTTGAAAATTTATTTATCTAAAGATTTTGACCATGTAAATTGTTCCTTTATGAAACTCCTCCTTACTCATTTGGGGTTCGAAGTTCCTTTTATCATGTGGGTGATGGCCTGCTTATCCTCAGTTTCTTTTGTAGTCCTTATCAATGGTGTTGCCTCCCCCTTTTTTCAATCTGAGAGAGGCTTAAGACAAGGCTTCCCCCTCTCCCCGCTACTCTTCCTACTGGTCGCGGAAGGTCTAAGTCATGCTATTGGTCAGGTTGTTGGTTCAGGGGTCTTTCGAGGAGTATTCGTTGGCTCGGGGCTTCAAATCACTCACCTCTTATTTTTGGATGATATCCTCATATTCTGAAGTGGGAGATTGAGGGATGCTTAAAAAGTTGCAGAGATTCTCAAATTGTTTCAGGGTGCCATTGGAATGGTTATCAATGTTCATAAATCCACTATATCCTTCACAGGTTTGGAGGTGGCCACATAAGCACATTACAAACAACTATTCCCATTCCTGACCATTGACTTCTCAGAGGGCATAAAATATTTTGGTTTTCACCTTAAACCAAATGACTACCGCAAAGTTGATTGGCATTGGCTTCTGGCCAAGTTGGAAAAACGTCTCAAAGGATGGAGCTTCAAGTGGTTCTCTAGAGTGGGTAGACTTACCTTGGCCAAATCAGTTCTGGAATTCATCCATGTCTATTGGATGTCTCTAGCCTGGATCCCAAAGGGGATATTGGAGAAGACCTGAAGAAATTGTTTCTGTTTTATTCGGTATGGTACTTAGGATCATCATACCCTTCCATGGGTGAAGTGGGATCACCTTACCTTCTCAAAGGCATTGGGTGGATGGGGACTGGAGAATATTTTCCTTTTCTCAAAAGAATTGGCCACCAAAGTTGGATGGAGATTGATATCAACTAGCATCATGTGGGCTACGATTTCTTTTCTTAAATATATCAGGCCATATTATGTTTAAGACTGGATCCAGAAACCGGAGAAATCACATCCCCACAGTTCTATTATTTGGAAAGAGGTGATCTCTTCCTTCCCTATCATAGGTGAAGGTCTGGCTTGGCGTATTGGTAGGGGGAATGATGTTAGGATTGGGGCTGATCCTTGTCCAAGTAGTGGACAATCTCATATCCTTCCCATTGAAATCAGAGACATACTTCATGAGCAGGATATCCACTTCATCTCACAGGTATCGGATCCAAATTCCACCTCAATCTGGCAGCAAGGTTGGTTGGGCCCTCATTCCTTTGGACTGGTAGGTAATCAATCTATTCTTTAGAAAAACTATACGATGGCCCTTCGCTCGGGACATATTTTAATTATTGATGGAGATGATGAACTAGTGTGGCAGAGAGCTCCCCATGGGATGTATACTCCAAAAATAGGATATATTTCTTTAAATGTCCAAATTATGCACATGGATCAAATTTGGTGGTGGCGAGGACTATAGAAGTTAAAATTCCCACAAAAATCTAAGATTTTTATGTGGTGTTCTATATATAAAAAAAATACCAACATGGGACAATATGAGGAAGCAAAGCATTGCAGGCCCTGGTTGGTGCCCACTTTGTAAAGGGGGAAATGAATCATGCATGCACTAGTAGAAAAAGACAAATTTATGACTAAAAAATGCATATAAATGACTAAGTTTAGTCACATGACTATTAGTAGTATATTCCCAGACATATATAACGCGACCAAATATATGACTACAAAATTTTAATCATTTATTGGTTGTTTTGGTTGATCATTTTGGTGGTAACTTTAGGCATTGTTTTAGTCATTAAATGTTGTTCACTGGTCATTTATTTGGTCGTGGTAGTCCATTATTGTCATCAACAAGTAGTAAATTTAGTCATTTGTATCATTTATTTCCGTCAACTAGTAGTATATTTAGTCATTGTAATCATCACTTTCTGTCAATGGGTAGTATATTTAGTCATTGTAATCAACATTTTTCGTCAACTAGTAGTCTATTTAGTCATTTTTATTCTCTAATTTCCATCCATTTGTAGTATATGTAGTCATTGTTATAGTCATTGATTGTCATTAATTGGTCATTTATTTAGTTGTGGTAGTAATTTATTATCGTCAAAAAGTAGTAAATGTAGTCATTTGTATCAGTTATTGTTGTCAACTAGTAGTATATTCAGTCATTTTGATTCACGGATTTATGTAAATTGATAGTGTATTGATATAATGTTTATTAGTTGCATAATCATTATACTAACTACAATTTTAGTAGTAAATGACTCAAGGATGATTTTAGGGGCTAAATTCCGCTCATGGGCTAATTTTCCAAGGTTTTTCCCAAAAAGATTGGCTATTCTAAAAATGCTTCGCCCAAATTCTATAGGATAAAATTATTTTACCTTAAAAATCGCCAAAATTTTATACAAACTATATAAAATCCTTAGAAATTTGAATAATTTTACAAAAATATCGCCAAACATTTTATAGTTGCCATATGAAGGATTAGTAATATTCGCCAAGATTTCTATATTTTAAAATACATTTCCATCCTTAGAATCATCCCTGGTAAATGTCCAATTATATAATGATATGAATAATTTATTATTTACTATAAATTATTTGTGTAATGCATAAATAAACATAGTACTAAACTTTACACTTGATTATTGAATGGCTCTTAGATTGATTTTTAAATGCTCTGACCTGATCTTGAGAGCTCTCACTTGACAACGCATCTTTACCCAATAAATTTTAATTAAAAAAAAAAAAAAATAGAATTATGTTTCCTTTATTGTAATATACAAGATTTTAACATGGTCGGAAAATTATTATCATGTTGTTGGCAAGTGGCGTTTATAGCAGTTAGATAACTTTAAGGTTGACTATCAGATCTATTGAAATTTGTTTTACGGTTTTAAACATCAGTTCCTTCCCTCAAATACATTCCAGATAAGACTCTAATAGGGTTTCAAGGAACCTTTGGGAATGCCTTTAATTCCTTTGTATAAAAGACAGTTATGTTAATGATAATATTTATAGCATATTTTTTATAAGAATTCCTTATGCTAAAATGATAATTTTTATAGGACAATGTTAATTTATTCAAATTAAATTGATGCTCATTCCTTCTAATGATGAAACGGGGTTGTAGTTAGGAAGAATGGAGAAAGCTTTGTCTTATGTTAATTAATGGCGTATGATGAAAAGGTTTTAATGGAGGGTAAACTAATGATTGCAGAAGATAGATGGATGCATTACAAGATGTATATTTTTGTCAATTCTTATTATATCTACCAAGTTGATTAATCGTAGTTAATATTTACTTGACATGATGTATGCGTGATTAAATGAAGGACCCTAGAAGGTATATCACTGCTCACGCCTCGGTTTTCATTTGAATGAATGATAGATTAATTAGCGCGCCTGGAATCTAAATAGAATTGTGCCTCAAGTTTATTATTTCTAGATAGATTATGTATGTCAACTTCCTTACGCGCTTGTAAATTTAAGGTTGATTGAAGTAATGTCTAATATTTTTAGAATTATATGGTTGTGCGCGGTGAAAGGCCAATGATGATCAGTCGTTGTTGTTTTGGTGCGTCGTGCACAGTGTTGAATCAATGATTGTTATTCCTCGCTCACTTTAGAGGTTCATGTTACTTGTGTCGTTGATGTTGGTTGCATGGGGTCGGTCTGATGATTGTCCTTACTTAACAGGCTTTGTCTTGTGTGTGTCGGGCGGGATGTAGACACCCCCTTGTTCCTCATAACAGTCTCCAGCCTTGAGACCTTAAATGGTCAAAATCGATGGGAACCTGGGCTTGAGCGTTGCTTATGTGTCCTGGAGGTCCTAACCTTGCAGGGTAGGATGGGCAGGTAGTCGTATCTATTTTTCGTCTAACTGAGTATCATGTGTTGCTTCCAATTGCTTGATGTGCCAGTATGCTAGGTCATTATGTTTTATTTGTTTCCTGAATCACGTGCGTTGTGTTTGTCGTCGAGTTGTGATGATTGACTGTTGTCGTTGTTAATTTCCTGCTTTAGAAAAAAAAAATACATATTGCATTGGTTATGCGTTGCATGTTGTCGTAACGACGAGGGTCGTTACAAAATCATTGTGTAGAGGGGGGTCCCTTGTCCCACAAACAAGGGGGTCTCATACACCAATTGGTGTATGGCCTAGTTGTGACCTTAAAAATAGATTATTATTATTATTAAATTTATAATTGTTATATTCAAAAAAAATATTATTTAAAAATTATAATTAATCAAATTTATTTAATTAAATTTAAATTATTAAATATGAAAACGAAATCATTAAAATAATGAATTTTAATATATACAATTTTTTTAAATGACCTTATGATTTTTTTCTCTACGACCAACTTTATGAATCTCCTCATAAGGAAATCTAAGTATTAGATTTGGTTAGTGAAGGAAATAATTAATTTTTTAAGGTTAAAAGAACATTAAATTAAATTAAATTTGTATTAATATTTTATATATATATATTTTAACAAACATTCTTAAAATGATTTTATTAAAAAGACTGTTGCCTAGGAAAATAGAGGAGAGTTATAACATAGTACCAGTCACAACATGATTGTTCATGTTTATGAACGCACTGATTTACTAGCCATATATATATTGTCCATACATAGAAATATTCCATAGATCTATACTTGAGTGCATGGGAGAAAAACCCATCTGAAGCCATGATGAGTCGAGGGATGGAATGGGCATCTTCATATTTTGTTGTTGTCTAGTGCCCTTGGAGTCATGAAGGTGCTAGAGGTCATGAGACTACCAAAGAAGCACAAACCAGCAAACCCGAGACAATTGCTCCAGAGGTTGAATACTGAGGGAGGGAGCCTGAAAGCCTTGATGAAACCACATTTCAGTTGATACTACGAGCCATACTAAGCGTTGAAGTGCACAATAAAATTCTTCGACGTCCAGAGGGGGCATACTCCACAAAATACCCCAAAACCCACAAGCATGATGATCCAACCACACAAATTCCAATTGAAACCTTTCAGAGAGAGTCAAGAGGTCATTTGATAACCAAAAGAGGGACGAACCTAGTAGTGAATGATGAAAAAGGAAACGAGTCATGAATTATGCTCCAAAATTCAATTGTTTTGCTCAAGAGGATAATAGAGAACAATTATATACATGATCCCAAATTCACCATTATCCCACCTCGTTGCTCCATAGTAGAAGCGGGGGAATTATTAACCAGAATGGGAAGTAAATGGGTTTGTCCTTAGGGGTAGGTTGAGAGAGTATCATGAGCCCATTCTCCAATGTTACGTGTGAGACATTGAAGAGATCAATCTCCATTTGTTGCAATGGTGTGATCAACCGATAGATGAAGAGGCTAAGGAATGGGTGATACATAAAATGAAAATTGATGACCTCCCCCATTTTTTTGAATTGTTAAGTTTTATCTTGAGTTAGCTTTAGTATTATGAGCACAGAGCACATGGAACCATGAAAAAAAATGTTTAGATACTACCCGGATCCTTTTCAAGATTGTAGGCGAATGAATCTTTGAAGGATAAGTGTTGTAAATCATATGTCGAATTAACAATCGAGAGTCCCCTAAGATGATTATACTCCTAATGTGCAGAGCAAGAGCTAGTCTAGCCCCTTTTAATAATGCATATCCTTCTACTTGGTTGTTTATCATTTTGTAGAGAGACAATTCATAAGTTTTTTCTAATTTTTCCCTAGGGCCATAAATAACCCCTCCTGCACATGCCTCCCTGATAATTTTATAATAATATTTAAAAATATTAAAAATATTAAAAAAACTCAATAAATAAAATAAACAAAAGTCCATGTGTAGATGTTACAGGATTTAGTCCCCATATTTGATGTAATGATTGTAACATGTAACCAACCACTTTATAAAACAAATGTCAAATCAAACAATACATTTACATTACTTCCATTGAAAATCCAAAAATACAATTACTCAATAATCTTTTTATTATGCCCCAAGGGGACGTCTAAAGGTAGACCCAATGCAAGGCATTTTGTATGAGTAGTTGGTGGTCTACAAAAATTATAATTTATTAACAACTCATCACCAGGAGACAAACTATGTATTGCATGCAGAACAACAAATTTGGATGCCTTCATTTTATAAAAAACTCTTTTTCATTGGAGAAATCCTCAAAGGAACAATTTGCACTAAATAATGAGGACCTACAACTATATATGAACCTTGCAATGTTCCCATGAGTTTGTGGATGACCATCAATATATAACAGGTTTTTCCTATTAAAGTTTCCATAAGCATAACCATTCATGCACATATTATACATGGAAATGCTATGTTTGTATTTAATAATATTCAAGTAATCAGATTGATTATAAAGAGTATCATAAAATGACATAAGTGTTACTGATTGTTTGGGAGGAACGGATACATGCGAAAGGATAAACAACCCAATATTCACAACATCTATTTTAGACTTGGCAATCATACGATTATTACCACAAAAAGAGAATTAGGTTCCAACATTGGGAATATACATGGAAGACAGTCAAGCACCATACAAAGCTCGGTTGTAGCAGGTTTGGTATTTACTAAATGCAGATGGATAAAAAGAGGTAATTCATCGCTACCTTCCAACAATTGAACCGAATTTGGTGTGTACTTGGACATTTTTTCTCTTAGCTCATACAACTTTTTGGATCTCCTAGTAGAGATGCTTTGGGTATTATTGATATCATACTTTGGCTCACTATAACTCTTAGTTGACTCAACAGAAGGACACAGGTTGGTCAGTTTAGGACAAAACTTAGTTGATATGGCTTCCAATTTTTCAAAAAAGGAGCATATGGAAGTGTTCCTACGTGTCTTTTCTATATCACCTATTGGATTCTTGACCGTAGTGGGAGGTATTAGAATGTCAACTTTGGGAATATAATGGGAAAATTTGACATGTAGAGGGTTCTTCTTCAACCCTTTACATATTTTTGAACAACCACATACTACTAGGGTGTCATAAAAGAGATCAAATTCATGGTGTAATATTGTTGAACCAAGATGGTTGTTGGAAGATGGCATGTTACAATTGGCAGAGTAAAGAAACTATCCATTTTCTTCAAACACTTGTCGGCGATATCTTTCTCCTAATAAGGGCTTGCAACATTTTGGACTCATGGAATATTTTGCGCATCCGAACTCGATCCTGAATCAAGATCCTGCAAAATTCAATGAACATTTATTCAAACGCACATGCATAAATAACACAAATTCAATCGAATAAATGAATTATAAATAAAATATAGACTTACTTCAAACAACAGGGGAGAACTTGACGAACTTGCAATGAGACGAACAAAGTTCGCTCACACAAGAATTATCCAAAATACTTGGAATATAACATAATAATCCATGTAGGAATAATGTATAAAATATGAATAGATAAGATGATATACAATTGAGAATGAGGGCTCGTTTATGTACCCACACAAGGGTGCCCTTAACCAATAGTCATGTCATTTGAGACATGTCCTTTCATTATTAATAGTTATTATTTATTAATTAATTATTATGTTATGAATATCTATTTATATGTATATTTATGTTCATAAGATGCAACGATATGCAATGAGGTGGAATCTGATGAATTGGAAATTTGATATTATAACTTTTTTTCTTGCATTTGAGCCAAAAGCAACATCAATACGTAAATGAATTCTTAAAAGAAAGTTTGGGAAGCATAAAACAATCTAAATTTAAACATAATTTTGAATTTCTTTTCAAAGTTATCAATGCTCTTAATTAGTTATAGATGCACAGATGTGTCTGTATAAAAAGGTGTTGGTGCGCTAAATTATGAGAAGTGTTGAAGCGTGGCCTCCATTCCTGCCTCCACAAAATTTAATTGCAGAGATTTTCAATTCTATTTTGTCAATAAATTTGGGTTCGATGCATTTGTATGTAGAGAGCACACTAAGATGCTTAAAAATGTGTATCACACTCATTTCATAGCGAAGAAATGAGCCAAAAAAAAAACATTTTTTAAATGTATACATTTTGCCAATGTTTTTTTAAGTATAAAGAGCATTGATGTGCTTCATAGCACATCAGTGCACTATCAACTGTATAGTGCACTACGAAGGTAAGTTAAAAAAAAAAAAAAGCAATCGTGTTTATCATCAATGCACTGAAATATACAATGAAAAGATGAAAAAGAATTTCATTTTTCGACATGTGTGTGTTTATAAATGAAAACATTATTCATTATTTCATCTTTTTGGAAAAATTTAGAGGGGATATTTGTGGAAGAGAGATTTACTAATAAAGACTTTGGAGTGGGTAGATTTTTTTAAAGAGCCAAATTTGGAAGGGATCATCGTAGGCCACATACAAATCTGCAGAGGAGAAATTTTCAGGTATGTGATTTCATTCTATTGATCATCTCAATCATTCTCTATTTGATTCAAACTATCTCCAATGCATTCTCAAAAAAAAAAAAAAGTTTCATAGTTACCGTTGGTATTGGAAGCCCTATATTTCTTGTTGTTTCTCTTGGTTCCCCTCTCTATATTTCACAAGGAGATTTTCTTTTTTTAAGCAATAGATTTTTATAGCGTTTCTTTACTTGTGTATGGGGCGTTTGGTATCTGTTGCAATGGTACCACTAATTGCATTGGATCCCAAATCTATCAGTTTTCTTTCGGAAAAAAAAATCACGGTACGTGATGCTCATTGTACGCTAATTTCATACGAGTGCACATAGTTCTGTCAATAGCACCAGTGAGTTTAAAATATAAATACAATTGATTTGTTTTTATCATAAGTGTGTGGGTTCAATGGTGCAAAATAAGCAACAAAATTCATTGGTGTGTATACATGTGTTTAACTCACTGGAGCGTACTATTTTATTATATGCACTGATATATTATTTTGTAAAAAATATTTCATAATTTCTATATCCGATGATTTCCATTTTTTTTAATATAAGATGACCAATAGAAGTTCAAGGAAAAAAACTTATTGCAACAAGCACGATGGTAGCTCATCCCAACAAGATAACGAGGCAAGTTCTTTAAGTTTTATTAAAAAATTAATATATTTGAATTATTTGTAGGCTTAAATTAATGATGTGTATTGGTTAATGTGTGTCATGCAGAGAAAAAACTTGAAGAAACTCGTTAATATTATTTGCAATTTGACTGCAAAAGAGTGTAAAAGCTTTATAGAAATGTTGCAAAGAGAGGAATTAGGTGGATCAAAAGGTAACCAACATGAATTGTTTCTTTGACTTTCTACTAAAAATGAATTGCTTAACATTAATTGCTAACAAGTTTTAAACATTCGATTTCACATTTTTTTTAAAGCTATGCATGGATGAGTAGCGAAGGAATGGAATTCCATCCTAAGATGAAAAAAATATAAAGGATGTAAATGATGATGACAACTTGGTCCTCAGTTCATATAGAGTGGTGCTAGAAGTTAATGAGAGGGGGAAATTGTTTTACAGAACTTTGAGGGATATACTGGAAAGAACGTATAGATGTACTTTCCACTTACAATACAAAAATCAATCCAATGACTCCAAGAATCAGGTTATACATAAACTACGGGAAGCATTTCCAAAGAAATGGTCAATGAGACCCATGAGACTTGCAATAGAGAAAAACTTACAATAACAAAAAAATCCATTTAAAAAGTATTTTTTTTGTAAGTACATGTGGAAAATTATATTATTCTAGTTGTAAGTAATTCATATGAAAAATATTAGTTGTTGGTCTGCCAATAAGGAAACTAGACTAGCAACAAAGAAAGATATCTTCTATCCATATTGTCTGAACCAGGTTTTTTTCTATACTCTGTCTAGCTAAATAAACATTGTAGAGAAAAGAATGAAATCTTCTAGAGGCTAAATCATATCTATTGTTTCTCTTCATTATACAAAAAGCAAAAAAGAAATGCATACTAATTATTCAGCTAGAGAGGGAGCTCAGGCTCCTAAGGAGGTGTCGGTACTATCGACTTGCTAGTTTGTGATGTCGTTGTTGTTGTAACTAAGCTGGATGAAGGGACTTGAGCTAGGACCTCTCAAAGAAGCAGATGAAATTCATCTAGTTGAAATTGGATGGTGTTTTGAGCATCCTCATGAGTTTGCAACATCTAACCCAGAAACATTTTTAAGTTCCAATATAATTCAATCGTTTTCAAGTATTTATATTCTCATCCTCTCGAGTTGCTTATGTCAAAAACCAAAGTTATAATGGCCTCATCCACCTCATCGGTCAGTGTTAAGGTTCTTTCCAGCCGAATTTCGGCCTCCACCTCCTCTAGTTGTTCTTGAATGTGATGTGGGGTTGCTTCCTGGAAAATCACAGTTGTCACTTGAGATTCTCTTTGAACTCGTGTGTTGGGAGTCTGTCATCCTCTACTATTGGAATATGGCTTTGTTGATGCTCCCCTCCACATCTATATCCGTGGAGGTAACCTCTCCTTGTATCCATCATGCTCTCAACCCACTTTCTAAACCTAAGATGAAGGTGGACCAGAGGTGATCTGGGTGGTGACTCCCTATACTGTTGGCTGTAATTGCCTTCTCCTGCTAAGGCAATCGAATCTATGCAGCTCTGAGGGTCTGATAAATTCCTATTGTTCTAGGGAGCGATGACTGACACAAGTTCTATGACACCCTTGGATTTCATGCTTCCCTGATGCAAAATCCTATAGGATCCAACCAACGAGGTAGTGGTACTACTTTCAGGTGGGATTGATTGTCGCATTGATCCTCTAATGTACATGTAGTCCTTCATAACTAGCTCTGGACAAATGTCGCATGCCCTCAATCTTCTCTAGGTTCCTTGAAATCTAGACTCGGGTGGTTTGGTAACCAAGGTGCATGTGTTGCATGTAAGGTTCATTAAATCACTCATCTACCAATCTAAAGGGAGCATCAACAATTATGTTCTCAATAAATTGCATGTGTTGACATGGTGGGATAGACTATCCTAGTTGTGAGTCCACATGGTCAATTTACCCATCTCTCGATATCGCTCTCCTCCTTTACACCCCACTCGGGGATTTAAAAAGTATTATTACTAAACATGTTTTTCCATAATATGTTACCAAATTATTATTCTTTCTATATTTACCTTCATGTCGATTTAAAAAAAAAAATATATATATATATATATATAT
>SNQJ01S0001765.1:66315-95818 GCA_010110895.2 Picea sitchensis | reverse complement strand
TAAAAAAAAAAAAAAAAATATATATATATATATATATATATTGTTCTTTTTTGTTTTTCAGGAAGATTATGAAAATTTCAAGGGACAAACGAGGGGAAAACCAATACATGTCAGTAGGGATGTCCAAAAAACTATACAAGGAGATGGTAAAAGAAATTAACATAATTGCATCACGAGAGGAGGCATCCCAACAACAACATGCATCATAGGTATATAATCATTCATTTATTATTTTATGTGCATTGAATTTAACTATCGTATGAAATACTAATTTTCAATTCTTTTGTTGCAAAAAAGAAAAAGAAAAAAATGGAACCCATTTAGGACATAAAATAGGATGACAAGGAAGAAAAGGGTTGATTTGAAAGTTTGTGAGTACTTATGTTTTTGGCCTTACTTAAGATTTCATATTTTTTGTGATCTTTATATTTAAATAATTAACTTACAATTGTCCATGGATGTTTTATAATAGGTGCTAACATACAAAGAAGAGTCAACCAAAGAATTGATCAACATTGGGTTAAGTGAGGGTTGTGAGTATATGTTGAAGTATCAAGGTTTAATTGAAAAATTGGTAAGTAGCTATGTTGTTTAACTTCCCTTGTTTTATCATTAATAGAATAATAAGAAACCTTTATATTAATTATATTGACTATGCTTTGTCATGGCATATTAAACATGCAGGAAACAAAGTATGGAGTGCAGCCAACATAAGAGATTTTGAGACACGACATGCAACATGGCTTCGAAAGCATTTGGATTGTTTATGAATCACTCATTGCTATTGTCCGCTTTTTTATTTACGCAATGATGCATATTCTATTATATAAATGTAGATTTACTTATTACACTCTATTTCTATGTTTGTAGATGGAACATGAATAGGTGGAACATGAAAAACAAATCAATCAAGAAAACATTAGTTTAAATAACCAAAGTACAATATCGCCTACAAGTGATGAAGAAATGAGGCATGCATGCAACTCGAGCGATGATAATGGTTCAAGTGATGAATGACAATCAATATAATTGAATGTTACTATAAGTTGTATGTTTTGGAATATGTGTTTGTGGAAATCAGAGATTTTGTTTAATGTACTCAACATAATGTCTCAATCGCACGATGACATGTTACCAATAAGTATAGCAATTACATATTGTTTTCATTTTGATTATTGTGAACCTATATGTTGTCCCATTTTGTATGACGATGGGTCTCTTAATCATATATAATAAAATGGATTTCTTATTTTATTGCATTGCCGAATGTTATAAAATGTTGCATTGTTGATTAATTAATATATGGACGATTTACATTTTTACAAATAATAGAGACATGCAATCCATTGGATAATGCATTAAAATGCAATCATTATATCAAAACACTAACAAAAATATAAAAATAATATTATTATAAAAAAATTGATTTTGAGATGATTAATTGAAAATTTGTAAAAAAAACAATTAATTAAAATATACACATATCGGTGCATTGTATTCTTTTGAATTCACTAAATGGTGTGTGTCATAAAATAGACAAAGATGTGTTTTCATGATTCATATGCACCAGTTCTTATTGATTATATAAAAGCATCGGTGGTAAATATTGTGAAAAAACATTGTTACTTTAAACGACATAACACACAATTATATTTATCGATTCAAATTATTACAGTGTGCATGATTATAATACGTGTTGATGTGTTACATATAATATACACATCATACCTTTAAATATAATATATGCATCGATGCTTAGTAACAAAGAATGGCATCGACATCTCACCTCAAATATTTGAAATTTCATTATCTTTCAGTGCACATGGTAGTATAGGCGTCGATGCGTACTAGCTATAAGAGCACCGATGTGCCATAAAACAAAAAGAATGGCATGGTGTGTAATATTGATATGAGCACCAATGTTGCATGAAAAAAACAATACGTACCGGTGCATACATTAACACAAAAAACATTGTTGCTTCATTCAACATAAAATGTGAAACCAATGTGTAGTGGTTTTAAGAGCATCAGTGCTTTTTAGTTTTGTGTGCACACCGATGCATTTTACTTAATATCGCACCGGTGTGTTTTACCAATACAAGCATCGAAAAAAAACCTCCGCTAAAACCTCTGTCCGCCCAATTTTTTTTAGTTATATGGAACATCTGTTAAAACCTTCGCTTTCAATAGCGGAGATTTTTTTGAAAAAATTGTCAAATCTTGTAACACTAAAAACCTTCGCTACAAGGTATTCTCATTATAGTGACCCCTTCCACTTATAGGTGCTCCGAGACATTTTTCTCTCATTGTGAATACCTCAATACCAAATATGGTTTGTAATAATAATCCTTCTATGGAACATAATGATTCTTTTGTTGTTTGAGGCATTAATTTACCTACCAAAACATCATTTGTTTCTATCCAAGATCCTAGCATTACAAATCCATTTTTATCCACATGATCAAGTGAATGAGCATCTAAATGAGGTATTTCTCTAGTGATTCTTTTAGGACCTTGGCTTGTCATACAAATTTTAATCCTATATCATATGATATGAAAAGAGGTATAAATATCTTCATAAATTAGATGTTTAATGATGAGTATTGCATCTTCAAAATTGTATCCTTCTCATGGCATATAAGATATTAATACATTTTTCCCCAAAGAGAGTTATTCCCCTACTATAGCCGCACAATCAGGTAGAATTTGATCTTTCTTTACACATTCCCTTGACAAACATTGAACCAAATTGATCAAATATAGGTAAATCCATGATATCCTGATCCTGAGTTTCTAGAGTTTCTATCCAATCCTCGAATTGCCTATTGAATAACATTGATGGAACAATTTTCATGGAGGGAAGTGCACTTTCACCCTCCCCCCCCCCCACTAACCAAATCCTATTTTAACAATATCTATTACATTTAACATTTTTTTATCTAACCTTAGACTAATGTAACATAATCAAAATGAGTATTTCTATTCTTTCTCATTCATCTATATGTATATTATTACTACTACGACGTGGTCTGATATGAATGAGTTTATGAACAAAAACAAGTGGAGGTTTTCATAACACATAGAGATAAAGGAAATTACTCCCATTTTCTTCTCCGAATATAGCAACAAATTATATATTTAACCATTGTGGTCTAAAACAAAAAATCTTATTTCTTTTCTCCTTTGTTTTCTCTTTTCATGTTTTAATTTCAATCCATTTCCTTACCAATGGAATTGCCAAAGTAAAATGTCTCATGCATTCATATGACAATGTTTAGTGTAATGTGATAAAAACACACATTTGATTTTGTTGATACTTGAATCCGTCAGGACCGAAACGGAAACCTCACGGGGATACAAAACCCCATGCGTTTTTATAGAGGTAGTATTCTTCTTTGTTTTAAGATTTCTTAAAAGTCTAGATTTTTTAGAATATAGGACTTTGAAGAAGTTTGTCGTGATAATCAAATAAATATAAAGATTGCAAGAAAAAATAACAAGAAAGAAAAAAGTTTTGTTTTTTAAAGAGAGTTCCTGAGAAATGACCAGGAACCGCACACTTCATACACTTGAAAAAGATAGACAAAATTTCATCACATCCATCATAGTTAAACTAAAGATTGAGGATCACATAAAATAAAAGAAGATGGTTTGCATGCATAAGAGAACTTTAATAGAGTAAAAACATGGGGATCTCAAATAAAGATAATGATATATCAATCTCAAATAATTTATACTCAAAACTCAGAGTTATAAAGTACAGTCAAAACTGATCCCGAAATAGTTCTCTTGGGATTTATGAAAAATATGTAGTCTGTTACAAAGCCTTGAAATTTAAATGTGTTTGTCCTTAGGACTGGGATTGGGCTCCCATGGACCATAAAGAAAATATAAACAAGAAGTAAGTTGTAGAAGGAGGATGGTGGGCGATGGCAGAGTAGCAAGACCTGAAAAGAAGACAAGAAGAAGTTATCAGATTTCGGTTAAACATTTCTAGTCAAAGAAGCAGAGTAACTGGATGAAAAATTGATAAATAAAGCAATATATGATCAGTATGAACTTACTATGATGGTATCTCTCTTTTCACTTAATTGTTGTTGTCCTTTTATTGTCTTCATTGACGGTTATAGGAATCATCTCAACTGCTTATTTCCCTTCTTTGGTTAATTTGTAAATTGCCTTTTTGAACCAGTATTCAATGTATTTCTTCATTGGTGCGACGTTTATTTCATGACTGATTTTAATGTTGAATAATTCACCTTCCAAGTCTCTTAATTCAAGATAAAATCCATGTACTTGCTTCCTCAATATCTTGATTTTTTACGGAATAATCAACTAGCCAATTGTTTATTTCTTCTTCATTATATTCGAGTATGCCATAAAAAATTTCAACTGATAACCCCTTAAATATCTCAACTTGTTCGTCAAATTGTTTATTTGTTAGAAACATTGAATTGAGGATTAATTCAGGGTCTTGTACCTCGTTAGTGCCTCCTTCTATATCTATCTCTATGAGTCTTTTGAACAGTTCTTCTCTTTTTAGTATGGCTTCGCTACATGTTTGAACAATGTTACTCATATTCTTAATCTTTTCCTTCCAACAAGCATTTAGTTGTTTTATTCGACTTGTTGAAGGCAATTCCTCTTTTCTCCTTCTCAATTCAATAATGTTTGAAACTTTAATTACAAATGGTAAGACAACATCAGTGTAGAAACCTTCTTTGTTCTTTAAATCAGCTTGCAGATACTCATGAAAGGCATGTGCCCTTGAACCAAAAGAAAAAATATTTTTTTATACCTCCCATGCTTTTGTTATTAGTGACATTCTCTTCTTACTATTTTTTTCTACATAACTTTGGACCGTTGTGAGTAGACTTGAAGATCCTTTCAACTTAATGGTGGGTGTAATCGGTTTGACCATTGACAGAGGACATGCCAGGATTAGAAGAGACATTAAGGCATTTTCCAATTCTCTTATCCTTTATTTTAGCTTGGCATTTTCAACTTCTAATCCATCAATGGAATCATCAAGAGCATCCTCGATTTCCCTGTTAATTTTAGAGATTTGGGACGACCGCATGTCTTTCAGTTCAACCTTTGAACGAGATTTTCCTTTTTTATTTTTGTGATCACCTCTTTCTACGATCAATTTTTTAGACTCCTTATCAAAAATAGCACTTTGAAAAGTGAAGGATTCCTCTTAACTAAAAGTCTCATTTGTAGCAACTTCCAATAAAGAATTTTCTTGAGTTACATTTTCTGGTTGTTTCATCACGGTAAATATTTTCTCAATATCCACCTCTAGCTCCATGCCATCTAGAGAAAAGCTTTGGATGTTGTTTTCTATAAGGTTGTCCTCTTCCTCTTGTATTAAATTCTTCATTTTCTTTCTCACAAGTAACTTATGTGAATTCTCGATTTTCCTGGGGGGAGGATTCTTCTCTCCTCCGCCACTTGAACTATTGTTGGCAATATTTCTAACTGGGTGAGTCGTTGGAGAATTTCTTCAAGATGTGGTAGTTTTGGGAGTAACAACTAGAGACTGGGTGCTCCTTTCACTGGGACCCTTTCCTTTTTGTTTATACAACTCGTTAGTGCATAGTATTGTTTCTAGGTCACTAGATTCGTGTACAGGAGTACTTTGGTTGTTACCTTATTCTTCTTCATTCAAGGTAGTCTGGATGAACGAATTACTGAATCCCACCAAAAGCATGTGTTCTACAAATATTTTGTTCGGATCAAAGCCCTTGATATTTTCAGCATACTTTAAGTTCACATTGTTGAAATGGCTTGCAAACTCGTCAATTTTATTTATATTTCTGAAAATGAAATCTCCAATCTTCCATGGCAAGGGGATAAATTGTTTTTTCCTTTTTTCATGGAAAACATTTAGCAAGAAGTTGTATTGCCTTGCCACCTCTGTAATAAACAATTTTTCAGATACATGATATGGAAGAAAAGAGGGATTTTCTTTGGAACAGAATATCCTTATGACACTGTGATTTTCCATTTGTTCTATCGTTCCCTTCTTCTCTAAGAATTTGTTAGCCTGGTCAGATATCATTGGGGTATTTTCACCAAACAACAACCTTTGAATACTGAGACAAAATCATTGTAAGCTTCATAAAAATACAGAGAGGTCTTATGTCTCCACAATGCCTGAGACCCAAAGGTAACTGGATCTATTTCATAGTTCATCCTCTTACTTATAGTCAAGTCTGGAAATTGACAATGATACACTATAGAAAATA
The DNA here is from genome assembly GCA_010110895.2 of Picea sitchensis. Classification (NCBI taxonomy): domain Eukaryota; kingdom Viridiplantae; phylum Streptophyta; class Pinopsida; order Pinales; family Pinaceae; genus Picea; species Picea sitchensis. The sequence goes on along the minus strand of SNQJ01S0001765.1, from coordinate 89,567 downwards.
CCAAATAGGAAGCCATAAATAGAATGTTGTCCCTTTTATAGTGTGATAATTGGAATGAGATTCGACATAAATCATTTTTCCCCAATCAAAGATGGCCTCTTCTTTCACTGTAAAATATAAAATCACGCGAGAAATGGTAGCAATGCTTTTTTGACCTGTTAACCCAATGAATAGCCATGCAATCTCTCGAAAGGGGTTTTTAAAATATTCGACCTGGATCCTGGTTATGTCTTATGTAATAGACGTAGGATTCTCCAAATATTCAGGTAGGAGGTCAAGACCATTGTTATGTTTCTTCAGAAAATCTCAGCAGTCTTCTCCTTTGAAGGTAGGTATTGGCTATGGGAACTTCAACATCTTGCGAAAAACTTGCGGTGAAAGGGAAATGGGGGGGGGAATCTTGGAGTTGTATAATTCTTTGGCTTGGCACGTACTTTTCCACGCACCATGCAACAAGTTCTTTATAGTCAAATACCTCAGGAACACACCCTGCGTGAGCTATTATAGATGCCCAGATTACGTCCTTTTGTGCAAGAGGAGAAGAGTAATATGAATATGCTCTGGACCACTGAAAGTTCTGGTCTTCATGAACAAAGATATTTAAACTATCACCACAGAACTATTGTCTAGTTGTTGTTGCCATTAGGTTGACGGGAGTATTTTTTCAACTGAATAATAACTTGAAATGAATATTTTCAGAGAGATGACGATAATATAATCCTTTGGCAATTGGAGAATTAATGCAATTTAATGATTAATCTCCTCAAGTCTTTCGCCATCAATGAAAATATTTTTGGATCCTACACAATCAATTGTTATCATTAAACAACATTTAATGCATATTGGAAAAAGCATGAAAATGGAGGGGACAGACGAGAGTAGATTTGAATATGAATCTTTTCATGAACCCACCAACCTGAGAACCTGTGAACCCGCGGTTATGGATGATCGGAAATGAGTTAAGTATAGAAAAGCAGTCAGTTGGACTTGCATCCAGGATAAATAAAATACTTTAGGGGCTGGGGACCTGCAACAAATCTGAGGTTGTAATGAGATCACAAAACTTTGGGTGCAAAGTGGAGATTGTGGAACTTGGAGAATGAAGGCTCGACCATGAGAACCCGCGAAGTTGGAAAAAGGATAAGTATAATGTAGCAAGGCAGTCGGTTGGACTTGTGACATAGGAAATTGGATGGGGATGAAATCCCACCAACCTGTGAACCCGCGATTTTTCAAAAACCACTAAGTATGGTAACTACAAAGGGATAGAAGAAGGGAAACAAGGGTAGGTATAGAAGAGGGAAAAGAAACAAAAAAAAATAAGTTGGGAAAATAGAAAGGGGAAGGAAATTTTGGAAGCAGGAATTGATCTCAACAACTGGCTCCAATTGTGGGATGATAACCCCCTATGGGTTTCCAAGAATCTTCATGACAGGTGCTTCCCTCTATTGGGCTATGGAGTCAACGGTAAGAATATACAAACTAAATAAAAGAAAATTATGTATAAGGGAATGAGAAAATTTCAGGTGAAGAAACCTTTCAGATGTTTCCCATTAACAGGAAGCATTAACATTTTACACTTCTTATCTTTGAGCATATAAGAATTAAAACCCAAGATTTTTTCAATGATGTATGGTACGATCCAGAGTGCTTCGAATTTTGTGTGCATTGATGATTTCTCCTTAGGTGTATTCCAAAGTAACACCAGTTCGCCCTTCTGAAAATTATTTACGGTAGTATTCTAGTCAAAATGTTTTTTTATACTTTGTTGTCTCTGAGAAGTTTTGTTCATGGCTTTACTTCGTTCTTCTTCTAATTTCAATAATTGATTGACCCTCTTTTGCATAGGTGAAAAATCTTTTGCATCTTCTGTATTGACTACAAAAGTCAAGGCATTCAAGTCAAGGTTGATTGGCATCTTTTCTTCTTTCCCATAAACCAATGTATACGGAGACATCCCAGTGTTGTCTTTTAGAGTCATTATGCTCGCCCACAACGCATCATCCAACTTTAAATGCCAATTCCTTTGGTTCTTATCAACAATTTTCTTCAATATCTGAATGAGAATATTATTGGTGGATTCTACAAGACCATTCCCTTGTGGATAATAGTTTGATGATTTCCCCATAACAATTCCATATTCTCCAAAAAATTCTATAAATTTTGAACCAATGAAAATCGACCCATTATCAGTGATGAATTTTTCTGGGACACCGAATCTTGACAAAATATTACCTTTGAGAAAATTAATCAACTCTTTTGAATCGTCCTTTTTTAATGCCACTACTTCTGGCCACTTTGTAAATTAATCTATAGCGGTGAAAATATATATATTTCCCTTACTTGACTTTGGGTTTATTGGCCCAACGACATCAAGTCCCCATTGGGTAAATGGTTTTTCTATGGATATAGGCCATAATGGCATTGCAGATATTTTCATTTTCCCTGAAAATTGTTGACAATATACACACTTCCTTATTGTAGCATATGAGTCTCTAAAAATTGATGGCCAATAAAACCCAACTCTTATTATTTTATGAGTGGTGGCGGTAGGCACAAAATGTCCACCACATATTCCTTCATGGAATTCTTTTATCAATTCTTGAGCTTTCATTTCATCAACACATCTCAGCAATATACCATCATACTTCCTCCTCAACAATATATCGGTAATCATCACATATTGACTCGACTTCATCTTCAATGTTCTTCTCTCTTTAGGGTTCATGGTGACTAGAAATTATCTGGACCTCAAATAAAATATAATATCTCTATACCATTTTGAATCTACCAGGGGTTCTCCTACTGAAATTGAAATCATTCCATCCAAAGAATCATTATTTGCAATGAGTTTACATAAACCATGTCCTTTGACTGCCTTTAAAGGTTTAATTTCAATGTCATATTCTTGAATTTTTGCCAACCAATTTGCGCATTTTCCTTCTCTCAATTGTTGATTTAAAAGCATCTTCACGGGAGAGGATGGAACATAAGCAATGACATGAGAATTTAATATGTAAAAGTGTGCCACTGCCTTCACAAGAGATAGGGCTTGTTTCTCCAATTATGAATATCTCAATTCATAATCATGAATGGTCTTGCTCATGAAGCTAATCGGCAATTTGTCACCCTTGGTATTCCTCTGAGTAAGAATAGATGCAACCATTGTTTCTGTAGCGAATGAATAAATGATGAAGTCCCTTTGAAAATATGGGCTAATAAGGACTAGAGCTGTAGTGATTTCCCTTTTGATATTATTAAAAGCTTCTTGTGTATCCCTTTTCCATTCAAACCTTAGGTCCTTTTTTCAACAATAAATTGATCAACTTCACAATATTTGCATAGTCGAGGACAAATCTTCGTACAAAGTTGATCTTGCCAAAAAATGATTGAACTCCTTTCTTAGATGATGGCGGTTTAAGTTCATTTATAGCTTTAACTCTTTCAAGGTCTATATAGATTCCTTCCTTGCACACAATATGACCCAACAATTTTCCTTGAGTTGCAACGAATAAACATTTCTTTGGATTTGAGGAAACACCATATAATATACACCTGTCAAAAACTTTCCTCATGTGATCAATGTGATCATTCCTTGTTTTTGAATGTACTGTTAAGTCATCTTGATAATCCACTATTAATTTTCCTATCAACCCCTCAAAAGCATGATCCATAGCCCTCTGAAATGTATCTCCTACATTCTTTAAACCAAAGGGCATCCTAGCATATGCATATGTCTCCCAAGGTGTTATGAATGATGTCTTTGCTCTGTCTTATTCAACAACCAAGACTTTATTATACCCAGAAAAACCAACTAACAAGGACATGTAGGCTAATCTCGTGACTTGTTGGAGAAGAAACTCCATGTTAGGTAAAGGATAATTATCCTTTATACTTGCTTTGTTAAGATCCTTGAAATCTACACACATCTGAATCTCCCCAGTCTTATTTCTTCCTATCACGGGATTTGAAAGCCAATCAAAATGTCTAATGGGGTATTTTATTCCAGCCTTCTTTAATTTCTCCTATTCAACCTTTACCAGTGGTTTTAATTTGGGGTTCATCATCCTTATCTTTTGCTTGACCATATTTTCCCCTTATCTCAAGGAAATAATATGTTGAACTATTGTTTTATCATAAACCTTCAAATCATCATAACTCCATGCGAACACATACAGATATTCTTTAAATAATGCAACATACTGATCAACTTCTATAATTGTGCAATCAACTCCCGAGTTGACATTTTTGCGGAACTGTCAGTTCCAATATTAATTTTTCTTGTTTCTTGGACCTTTCGGACCGAAATTTATTCCAAGAGTTTTTTAGCGTGGTCATCTCTTGTAAAAAGAGACTTGGATTGAATACAATTCCTCAGGACAGCAGTTATGTAAATGTATTCATCATCATCATCATCATCATTATTCAACAAAAAAAATTCCAATTGCTCATCATTCTCAAATACTTGTAAATATTCCTGGTTATCATGTATAGAAGGTCGAAATACTCTTTTTACTTGAAAATATGTTTTTCTTTGAACATCATCCGGGTTTGACAATGAGGCTGCCAAATCTAATGAATGTGTCTTTTGATTCTTGTCCCTTGGGATGAAAGAAATGTTGAAAGAGATAAAAGCTTCCATCAATTCATTGACTCTTTTGAAATATAACTTGAGTCTTTCTTTTTTGATTTTATACCTCTGGGTAACTTGATTTATCATCAACTCATAGTCACCAATCACAATTAGATGTTTTATCTTCATTTCTTGTGCAAGGATCATTCCTTGAATCAAAGCTTCGTATTATGCCTCATTATTGGTACATGAAAATTCAAGTCTGATAGCATGTGGGTGCACCATCTTTCCTAGATTAACAAGGACAATTCCAACTCCACTCCCATAGCTTGAGCAAGCTCCATCAAATGACATCCTCCAATATCCTTCAAATTTATGCTCTTGATTCTTCATATATTGGGTTTGCTCTAGGTCTTCAATCTGCTCTATGTCTAGGATAGCATTGTTTTTTATTCATGCGTCTACATAATCTTCCATTAATTCATTATCCTTATTTTTGAAAAAGAAGGGTCTCATGGGTTCACGAGGGACCTTAATCATCGCTCCTCCTTTATCTGGCAGTATCATGCAGCTTCCATCGTTCATTATGTATCCTTCGATCATAGATGACCAATCTCTTCCTAAAACAACTCCATATGCAGAGGGAAGGTCTACTACAATAATATTGAAAACTTTAATAATATGGGGAGCCATTGTGATCCAAGCATAAAAATCTTTGATTTCACCATAAGCTAGCACTTGTCTAGAATCAATTGCATATATACTTTCACTGGTCTCATAATATTTGGTGTATTTCATGCCCAATGCCTCCATAACCGTCGGTGGCATAATATTATTGGTCGCTCCAGTATCAATTAAGCAATTATGAAGGGAAACATCATGATTTTCAATTGAAATATAAAAAGGTGGGATTTTACCTCTCAATTTCACAGTTGATGTGTTCTGGATTTTTTCAGACTTATAACAACAACCTCCATTTTTCCATACGAATCATCCAGCAATCTCAAAATATTCTCCCTTTGTTGAGGGATATTTACTACTTTTGTGAAAGGGAGAGCTATCCTCAACTTACTCAAGTCCTCTACAAAATTGTATTTCATCTAAGTAGGGTTTGACACCTTATGTTGCTTCTTTCTTCTAGAATTATCTGTCACATTTTCATTTGCCTTTTTCTCATTCACCTTTTCTTTATCTTTCTCATTTTCATTTTTAGAATCATTTTTATTCTTGGATTTATTTACAAACGCGTATGTCTGGGTAACATTTTCTTGTGAGTCGGGGTCATTGTTGCCTTCTTCAAATATATACATGGACGCCTTGCATCCGTCCATTTGTAAAATTTCAAAACTTTCATCGGGTAAGTAATTATTCCCTTGCTCAACCATTTTCTCATCATATACATCATCCAGAACAACTACATTTGGGGTTGGTTTCCTGGAAACCCTTTGTCTTTGTGGATTATTTATGTTTTCAAACCTTACTCTATTTTCTTAGGGAGGGTTCCTTACTTTCTCTTGGATCGGAATTCTCTGATTCGCTACATGATTATCTCCCCTTCTTAATTTGATTATCTCATTTTGCATCTGCCTGATGGTTCTATTCATTTGTACAATTTCAATTCTTTGTTTGGTTTCTTATGCTACAATAGGGTCTACCTTCACATATGGTATGGTTCCCTTAAAAAAACCTCCTCCTATTATTTGATTTTGGGTGGGCTGCGATTTATGTTCTTCGTTCCTTCTTGAGCTAGAGGCTCCTTCATCATCAATATTTAGGCCTCCCAGCTGCCTATGCACTTTTCCCAAGATAATATCGGGGTCAACACCCACCTCAACCATAATTTCTTCCATCTCAGTGGCCTTAATCATTGCTTCTTCCAAGGTATCCATTTAGGACGTTCTAATGGCATATTTTACATTTGGGGGCATTGCATTCTTATAACAACCAAGTATCATTGGGTCATTAAGTCTTTTATCTTCTAGAATCTTACTCAAAGTTTTATTGAACCTGAGATTGAAATCTCGTATTCTCTCATTCTTCCTCAAACCAATCTGGGTAAAATTGGTGATAAAGTTATGATATGCAACTGGAGGAGAGAACATAGTTAAGAACATGGCTTCGAGGTCATTAAATGAGCCAATTGACCTACTAGGTAATGTCGTATACCATTCATAGGCTCGCCCTGATAAATTCTGAAGAAATAACATTACCATTACATCGTCATATTCAACGCAATAAAAATCACACACATCAAGAAATAAGTTAAGATGTCTTTTAGCATCAATTGTTCCATCTCCCGAAAATTCCTTCAAGGTACCCTTAGGGAGAACAGGGAGGTCGTGTTGCTCACCTCGAATATTTAAGGGGGGATCCCTTACTCTTCTTTGGTTTCCAAATATTATGTCTTCTTGATTTCTTGTAGCACCTCCTCCACCTCCTTGTCTTTCTTCATGAGGTTCTCTCTGTGGTTCTTCTCGTGGTTGCTCATTTCTTCTCGCCATGTCTAGAGATATTTCAGGAATATGTTTTCCACTTCCTGGACTACAGAGTTGCTTGCTTTTACTTTTGGTAATGGGTCCCTTGTATTCATCCAACTTCAATCCTAACATTTTTCTTGTGCTGCTCTAGCTAGTCTTTTGTTTCTTCGGTCTTGTCGCTCGTCTCTCCTCTGTTTACGAAGGATTTATCTTTCTTCTTCTTGGACCAATGTCTTCCAATATCTTTTCAATTCTTCTCTAATTTCGGTTGTCATTATTACCAAATTATATATCTGATGTAAGATGTTTCGTTGATTATTTAATCCAATTTCCAGGTGGGGTTGATCAGCCTGGAGAAAAGTCATGTATCTTTCAAAAATGCTAAACCAGATTTCAAATTTCCATTCAACTCCCCAGTATGGTCACCAAAAATGTTGACACTTGAATCCGTCAGGACCAGAATGACAACCTCATGGGGATACAAATCCCTTTTCGTTTTTATAGAGGTGGTACTCCTCTTTGTTTTAAGATTTTCTTAGAACTCTAGATTTTTTAGAATATAGGACTTTGAAGAAGTCTGTAGTAATAATCAAATAAATATAAAGATTGCAAGAAAAAATAACAAGAAAGAAAAAGTTTTGTTTTTTAAAGAGAGTTCCTGAGAAATGACAGTGGGCAATGACAGAGTAGCAAGACCTAAAAAGAAGACAGGAAGAAGTTATCAGATTTTGGTTAAACCTTTCTAGTCAAAGAAGTGGAGTAATTTGATGAAAAATTGATAAAGAAAGCAAGATATGATCAGTATGAACTTACTATGATGGTCTCTCTCTTTTCACTTACTTGTTGTTGTCCTTTTATTGTCTTCATTGACGGTTATAGGAACTGTCTCAAGTGCTTCTTGCCCTTCTTTGGTTAATTTGTCAATTGCATTTTTGAACAAATCTTCAATGTAGTTTTTCATTGGTGCAACGTTTATTTCATGCCTGATTTTAATGTTGAATAATTCACCTTCCAACTCTCTTAAGTCAAGAGAAATGCCATGTATTGCTTCCTCAATATCTTGATTTTTTACGGAATAATCAACTAGCCAATTGTCTAGTTCTTCTTCATTATATTCGAGTATGCCATAAAACTTTTCAACATATAACCCCTTAAATATCACAACTTATTCGTCAAATTGTTTCTTTGTTAGAAACATTGAATTGAGGATTAATTTAGGGTCTTGTACCTCCTTAGTGCCACCTTCTAGATCTATCTCCATGAGTCTTTTGAACAATTCTTCTCTTTTTAGTATGTCTTCATTGCATGCTTGAACAATGTTACTCAAATTCTTAATCTTTTCCTTCCAACAAACATTTAGTTGTTTTATTCAACTTGGAGAAGGTAGATCCTCTTCTCTCCTTCTCAATTCTGTCATGTTTGAAACTTTAATTCCAAATGGTAAGGCAACATCAGTGTAGAAACCTTCTTCGTTCTTTAAATCAGCTTGCAGATACTCATGAAAGGCATGCGCCCTTGAGCCAAAAGAAACAATATTTTTTTATACCTCCCATTCTTTTGTTATCAGTGACATTCTCTTCTTACTATTTTTTTCTACATAACTTTGGACCATTGTGAGTAGACTTGAACATGCTTTCAACTTAATGGCGAGTGTAGTCGGTTTAACCATTGACAGAGGACTTGACAAGATTGGAAGAGGCATTAAGGCATTTTCCAATTCTCTGATCCTTTCTTTTAGCTTGGCATTTTCAGCTTCTAATCCATCAATGGAATCGTCAAGAGTATCCCCAGTTGCCCTATGAATTTTAGAGATTTGGGACGGCCGCATGTCTTTCAGGTCAACCTCTGAGCGAGATTTTCCTTTTTTATTTTTCTGATCGCCTCTTTCTACAATCAATTTTTTAGACTCCTTATCAAAAATAGCACTATGAAAAGTGAAGGATTGCTCTTCACTAGAAGTCTCATTTGCAGCAACTTCCAATAAAGCATTTTCTTGAGTTACATTTTCTGGTTGTTCCATCGTGGGAAATATTTTCTCAATATCCACCTCTAGCTCCATGTCATCCAGAGAAAAGATTTGGATGTCCTTTTCTATAAGGTTGTCCTCTTCCTCTTGTATTAAATTCTTCCTTTTCTTTCTCACAGGTAACTTATGTGAATTCTCGATTTTCCTAGGGGGAGGATTCTTCTCTCCTCTGCCGCTTGAACTACAGTTGGCAATCTTTGTAATTGGGTGAGTCATTGGAGCATTGCTCCGAGATGTAGTAGTTTTGGGAGTAACAACTGGAAACTAGGGGCTCCTTTCATTGGGACCCTTTCCTTTTTTCTTATAAAACTCGTTTGCACTTAGTACTATTTCTAGGTCACCAGCTTTGTGTACAGGAGTACCTTGGTTGTTACCTTCTTCTTCTTCATTCAAGGTAGTATGGATGAACGAATTATTGAATCCCACCGAAAGCATGTGTTCTACAAAGATTTTGTTAGTATCAAAGCCCTTGATCTTTTGAGCATACTTTAAGTTCACATTGTTGAAATGGATTTCAAACTCATCAAATTTATTTATGTTTCTGAAAATGAAATCTCCAATCTTCCATGGAAAGGGGATAATTTGTTTTGTTTTTTTTTCCTTTTTTCATGGAAAAAATTTAGCCAGAAGTTGTATTTCCTTGCCACCTCTGTAATAAACAATTTGTCAGATACATGATATGGAAGAAAAGAGGGATTTTCTTTGGAACATAATATCCTTATGACATTGTGGTTTTCCATATGGTCTATCATTCCCTTCTTCTCTAAGAATTTGTTAGCCTGGTCATATATCCTTTGGGTATTTTCACCAAACAACAACCCTTTGAAGACTGAGACAAAATCATTGTAAACTTCGTAAAAATATAGAGAGGTCTTATGTCTCCATAATGCCTAATACCAGAAGGTAACTGGATCTATTTCACAGTTCACCCTCTTACTTATAGTCAATTTTAGAAATTGACAACAATACACTATAGCAAATACCAAATAGGAAGTCATAAATCATTTTTTGTCCCTTTTATAGTGTGATAACTGGGATGAGATTTCAACGGAAATCAATTTTCCCTAGTCAAAGATGGCATGTTCTTTCACTGTAAAATATAAAATATATAAAATCATGCGAGAAATGGTAGCAGTGTTTTCCTGACCTGTCAACCTGGTGAACAACCACACAATCTTTCGAAAGGGATCTTTAAAAGAGTCAACCTAGATCCTGGTTATGTCTTATGGAATAGACATATGATTCTCCAAATATTCAGGCAAGAGGTCAAGGCCATTGTTATGTTCCTTGACAAAATCTCTGTAGTGTTCTCCTTTGAAGGTAAGTATTGGCTCTGGGAGCTTCAACATATTGTGAAAAAATTGCGGTGAAAGGGAAATGGGGGAACGATCTTGGAGTTGTGTAATTCTCTGGCTTGGCACATACTTCTCCACGCACCATGCAACAAGTTCTTTATAGTCAAATACCTCAGGAACACACCTTGCATGAGCGATTTTGGATGCCCAGATTACATCTTTATGTGCAGGAGGAGAGGACTAATATGAATATGCTATGGACCACTGAAAGTTCTGGTCTTCACGACCAAAGATATTTAAAGTATCACCACAGAACGGTTGTTTAGTTGTTGCTTCCATTAGGTTGACGAGAGTATTTTTTCAGCTAAATAATAACTTGAAATAAATCTTTTCAGAGAGATCACGATAATATAATCCTTTGGAAAATGGTGAATTAATGAAATTTAATGAGTAATCTCCTCGAGTCTTTTGTCATCAATGACAATATTTCTGGAGCTTGCACAATCAATTGTTAACATTAAACAACATTTAATGCATATTGGAAAAAGCACGAGAATGGTAGAGACGAACGAGAGTAGATTTGAATATGAAGCTTTTCATGAACCCGCCAACCCGTGAACCCGTGGTTATGGATGATCAGAAATGAGTTGTGTATAAAAGCGGTCGGTCAGACTTGCATGCAAGAGAAATAAAATAGTTTAGGGGCTTGCGACCCGCGACAAATCTAACGGTTGTAATGAGGATCACGGAATTTTGGGTTCAAAGTGGAGATCGTGGAACTTGGAGAATGAAGGATCAACCTCGCGAACACGCGAAGTTGGAAAAAGGCTAAGTATAATGTAGCAAGGCAGTCGGTCGGACTTGTGACATAGGAAATTGGATGGGGATGAAAGCCCACGAACCTGCGATTTTTCAAAAATGACTAAGTATGGTAACTAGAAAGGGATAGAATAAGGGGGAAAAGGAAAAAGGGAAACAGGGTTAGGTATAGAAGACGGAAAATAAACGAAAAAAAAAAAAGTTGGGAAAATAGAAAGGGGAAGGAAATTTTAGAAGCATAAATTGATCTCAACAGATTTGTGTATCAATTATGTCTATATTTAGAGACAAAATAGGTTGTTTATAATTTTGATTGGAATGGACTTCAAGATCTATATCACTTTCTATCCAAGGAGAAGAGATCATAAAAACTGATTCCACAAAACATTAAATCAACAACCGAAAAGGGAGTTTACTCAATAAGATCGATTAATTTAAGATAGGAAAGGTCCACCCCAAATCTCCATTAAAATTCATAACTGATTTATTCATAACCCAATAAGTCAAGTTCACTTCTCCTTATTTTTTTTCCACTTATTTTTAAGACTAGTAATTTCAATTTACCAAGTGTCCATGAAACCTTTGATATATCTAGAATTTAGAAAGATGGAGTAAACAATAATTGATCATATAGTAGTAGGATGAAGAAAACTATTATTAAGAAAAATATAGTGGTCCTCTCCTCATATAAGGTGTGAGACTTTCTCTCTCAACAAATTTTTTCAAGATAGAAAGTTTTCATCCCTTGAAAAAGGGTTTTCCTCTTGAAAAGATTTGGATCACATAATGAGAAATTGATACTTGGACCTTCTTTGTACAAAACATGAACCCTTTATTGGCCTTGAATACATGAATTACACCTTACCATGGCACTAATCTACCACTGAGTCTAAAGGCCCCTCATTATTAGTAATGAGTGAGTTTACTATAATGTATGGACAACAAATTTAATGCACACGATACATTTATCCTTGCAATATTAATAAGGAAAAATAACATATATTAATGAGTGAGTATACTACGCTATATGGGCAACAAATTAGTTGCACATGATCCATATAGATTTATTTATATCAAGTTGAGAACATATATTAGTAGCTCGTAGGTTTACATCATGGGAAGTTAGGGATGAATATACTATAAACTCAAGGCTTGATATGAAGTGAATGGGAACACGTTACACCTAGACCTTTGTAGGAAACATAAGCCCTTACCTTATTTGAACAACTGACTTACACCTTACCATGGTGTTACTCTACCATTGAGTCTAAATGCCCCCCATCATTATAAATGAGTGAGTTTACTATGATATATAGATAACAAATTGGATGCACGTGGGCATTGTAGATATTGATATGGAAAAATACCATATATTAATGACTGAGTCTACTATGTTATATGGACAACATATTGGATGCACATGATCCATGTAACTTTGTAGATATCAAGTTGAGAACATGTATTGGTAGTTTGTAGGATTACATCATGCAATGGTAGGATGACTATACTAGAAACTTTGGGTACTTGATCTAATATGAAGTGAATGGGGACAAGTTATGTTATGCATAAAACCAATTTTGAATGTATGTGAGCCTTTCCATCTCTTTTATGTCTCTCTTAGTGGACTAGGCTTGTGGGATTAACAAGAGAGAGTAGTGATAAATATATTACAAGTGAACTCTAGACTAAGTTTATATGAAAACAATGAAGACAAATTATCCATAAAGGCGATTTTGAATAAACTTTGACCACAAGGGAGATATAAGTAATGTAACTATGAATCTCCAGAAGAGTTTGATCCTATCTTAAGATGAATGTTGGTGGCATACTTTACACATGTGAGTTTGAAATGAAGTGATGTCTCTAGTGGTGGATGAGAAAGCAATGCATAAGAACTGGCCCTTAGGAGGAGAATGACCACTTTAAATGATTATTAATAACCCATAGGTCGATGAGTAAAAGGAGGAATCCACCCAAGGAGAGGCTCACATCTAATTAGTTAATCGGTGAGGTAATGTCTTACCAAGGCGATGATCAATTGCTAGTACCAATAGGAATAAAGGATTCATTCTAGTAATTAATACTTGTAAATAAAGCTACTCGATAATCTATTCATAAGTTATTTCTATAAAGTTTATTTTTTTCCAAGGAAATTTTTTTGTATTTTTATTAAGATAAACAAAAATACATCATAAGATGCCTATGGTATTCAATGGTGTAATTAAGCCCATGTCTAGACATTCCTATGTCCATGACTCCTTTAAAAAAAAAATTATATCCTTAGCTTTACATCATCATTTCAAATTGTAGTCGAGAAAAATGTACATTGCTTTCACAACAAAAACTGAAAAAGAAACTAAAATATATTTAAAGTTAGATGCAAGGTTCATGGTTATATTCAACTGAGTGTCCATTTTTGAGTTATTGAGATGATCGAAGTTTCTCATTCCAACCCAACTCCAGCTTTTGATAGCCCATCTACGAGTCTATTTTCGTCCTTGTAAAAATGAGACAGAGATGTATATGGTAAATATGTGAATATAATAAGAACTTCATCCTACACAAGTTGTAAGGTAAAGTTCCCAAGAGCAGTTTCTTTGTGCATTCATTGAAAAACCAACATTGCATCACCAAAGATTTGAAGATGAGCTACACTAAACTCTTGTGCTAGCTTCGACACTAGTTTTAGAGCCATCATTTCACATAAGTTATTGGCTTCCTACCCAATTCTAGTTTTAAAGGAAATACTATGATATGAATATAAGTATAGAATTCCTCTTGAACCTCCCTTAGGACGGATCCCCTATGATACACTGTCAAACTATAAAGCTTATAAAAATAACATTTTTAAATATTTGTAACATTAGTCTTCTTACATGGATCTTGTCTTGAGTTGGAAGGTTAAGCAAAGTTCTAGATTCAAGAAGTGTAGCTATAACTACACAAGAGGGAATGATCGAGTGTATCAATGTTGCAAATATCATGTCATTGGGTAATGGAGACATCATACAAATATCATTGATTATATATCAACATTTTAATGCCAATACTTGTATGATAAAAAACCTAAGTGAGTATAAATGCTAAAACATAATAATAGAAAGAAAAAGAAAAAAAAGATAGCTCGATAGATAAATGAGGCCCAAGCTCCAACAATAAGAGAATAAAATATTTCACTATAAACCATAGGTTTCATCATGTTGGATCCATTGCTCATATTGGGAACTATGATCAAAAGTTATTATATCAATCTTTCAAACCTCAATTTAAATCTACTTTCTCTATGATAAAAAGTTATTACATAATCTTTTGAACCTCAATTCAAAATTCAAATCTACTATAGAGATACCCTCTAAAACATTAAGATCCCGCGCAACTTCTAAGGAAAAACCAAACCCAGTTTTTTACTAATGATCCATCAGTTTGAAAGCTTCTCTAAAGTAGATTTTCCCAATGATCTTTAATTCAATAGGGATTCACTCAATATGTTCTCTTCTAGCGCTTGAAAGTCTTATTGATTACTTCTAGCATGCCAATTCATAATTGGTTTATTTTCCATCCTTGCTTTTATATAGATTCACCCTTGGTTACTTTGGTTCGACAAAATGTTGAAGAAAAGCAAAGAATCGTTTTGAACTCAATAATACGATTCACCAGATTGGTTTTTATTTATCAGAATAAGCAGGTTTTCATAGTTATTTATTATGCATTTAGATTTTTGGATGTGAACTGTGTATGGAGTTTTTGAAACGTCCAACGTTTCGAGTGGACACTTCACCCATCATCACATATTGTTGAAGCAATAAGTTTTCAAAAGAGTGTTGAGGGGAAGGGTTTATAAACACTGAAAATAAGAATGTGGGGGAAAAATGTGTAAAAAACGAGCCAGTATGAATTATCATTATAAATTAGGAAAATGTTTATATTTTATTAACATCATTAGAAGATAAAAGTAATTAATTTAAGAATATTAAAAGTATAAAAAGGAGTTATTTAAATAATAATTAATAACAACAGTAGTAGGTTGAAGAAGAAAACAAATAGAATTAATGATATCATCATTTTATTAATAATATGAGATGATAAAGATTGTTGGTGAAGGAAAATTAATGAGGTAAGATTAATTTAAGAATACTAAAAGTATAAAGGTCATCTGTCGGATCGGGAGAGACGGAGGGTGGCTAGGGTTCTACCCTAGCCGTTGCTCTGCACCATTCTTTTATGTCGATGTCTGCACAGATCGGTGATGCAGGGCTTAGGCATGGAGGCAGCCATGAATGGGTTGTTGCGTGTGGTCTGGGGAAGTATGTCGCTGCTCTAGCAATTTCTGAAGATTCTAGGGCTCCTCCCGCTAGTTCTTGGGGCGGCTAGGGTACCTTCCTTAGCCGATTTTCCTTACTGCTCTCGCCTTTTTCCTCATCTGGACGACGCTTCCTCTGCCTGCTCATGGTATTGACTGGCGGTTGCTGCGTATTTGTGTTGTTAACTCCGGCCCGGTGGGCTGTTATGGTGTCTCTTGCACGGAGTTTTGGTCCAGTCTGCGACGGATCTGGTGGGGTGGATTTGCTCGACCTCGCCTCTCTGACTTCATCTTAATCTGATTTGGGGTTTCCTTGGTGGATCTTTCTCGGTGGTTTGATGGCCGGGTGTTGGGTCTTTGGACCTAGGATTTGATACATTCTTGTATCCATTGTTGGGTTTTCTGCTTCTTTTTGGAGATTAGGTCAGATCTTTGAGGTCCACTATTGGGCGTGTAGTGTTCTCGCACTTTGAGGTCCATCTTCGAGCGTGCAGCTTCTGAACGTTTTTATTTGTAGATGCAGGGTTTTCTCAGTCTATTTTGACAGTTTTTGTAATTGTTTAGCGGTTTATTAGCTAGATCTAGACCCTCTTGGGCCTCTTTGAATTCTATTCTTTTTACCCATGTATGGGTTTGTGCTACAACCACTGGTTAAATGTAATTTGGCTCTTTTTGTGGCTCCCTTACTAGTTACTATATACTTGGCTATTTCCTTATAGTCAGTATATACCTGTGAATGTAATTTTGTACCTCCTTAATGAAATTACGAATTTTTTCTTTGGAAAAAAAAAGAATACTAAAAGGATAAAAAGGTTAATTAAATAATTGATAACTAAGTAATAATAAAATAAATAAATGAAGAATAACGATTATAATAATGACAAGATTAAGTTTAGAAAGAAATTAATGATAATAAAAAATAATATAATCATATGTTAAAGAAAAAAAACTAATAGGGATAATTTTAGGGGCTAAATTTCGCCCATGGACTAATTTTCCATGCTTTGTCAAAAAAAAAATTCCCCAATTTCCATTTTTTTTTAAAAGTGATTCACCAAAATTCTATAGAATAAAATTATTTTACCTTAAAAATGGCCCAAATTTTATAGAAAGAATATAAAATACTTAGAAATTTGAATATTTTTGCAAAAATATCGCCAAACATTTTATAGTTTGCATATTAAAGACTAGTAAAATTGGTCGAGGTTCCTACATTATGAGATAAATTTCCATTGAAAATTAATATGGCAAGATTGGATTAAAGAAATAAATTAATAGAACAAGATTACGTTGAACAAGAATTCAATTATAATTAACTAAAAATAATTGTTGAAAAATATATACTCAAAGGTTAAAGAAATTATATAATCATAGGTTATACAGAGAAAAGAGTTAACATTTTTGAAATTAAGAATGTGGGGGTGATTACATAATAAATAATAAAAAACTAATTAAATGAAGGTTATAATGATGATTAGATTAGGTTGAAAAAGAATTTTATAATAATTCAAATTAATTATTGAAATTAAATAAACATAGTTGAAGATAATAAAGATAATAGAAAAGGGGATTTTAATTAAGAGGATAAGGGATGGAGAAACAAATGAGGAAAAGGGAAAGGGTCAGGGGGTGGAGATAGGAGAGATAAATTAGGTTTGATGCCTGAGGCGATGAATGATGGGCTTCCACAATTGACTGAGTTTGTATCCATCGTCACGATTAAAATTGTTTGGGTGCTTTTCAATTTCCAGAGCTTCGTGAATGATGCAAGATGAGTAATAGGTTGTTGAGGCTAGGATTCTAGTCTAGTCAAAGCATATTAAATGTTTGGAATTAAAAGAGTGTTCAACTATGTTGACTTAGAGATGCGATTGTAGGTAGTGCCAGTTATGTGCTCTTTGAGGCGGTCCTTGAAGGATCTCCCAGTTTGGCCAATGTAGGATTTTCAACAGGACCAAGGGATTTGGTAGACTGCTAGGCCCATCATTGGGTCTGATTTATCCATAGTGGATCCAAATGATTGTTTGGTGGTTTTGAAGGGCTTGAAGACAATTTTGATATTCTTCTTGGTGAGGATTTTGGATATGTGATCACTTGTGCCTTGAATGTAGGGAAGAGAAACGAGAGTTGGGGGGGAAGAGGAGGGTGAGTTGTTCAATTTAGGCTTGCAGGCTGAGCAAAAATATTTGTTAATTTGAAAGCTTTCTGCTAAGCCTATAAGCCTAAATCAAACAACTCACCCTCCTCTCCCCCCCAGCTCTCGTTTCTCTTCCCTACATTCAAGGCACAACTGATCACATATCCAAAATCCTTGCCAAGATGAATATCAAAACCATCTTCAAGCCATTCAAAACCATCAAACAATCATTCAGGTCCGCTAAGGATAAATCAGACCCATTGATGGGCCCAAGAGTCTACTAAATCCCTTGCTCCTATGGAAAATCCTACATTGGCCAAGCTAGAAGATCCTTCGAGGCCCGCCTCAAAGAGCACATAATTGACGCTACCCATAATCGCATCTCTAAATCAGCGATTGTTGAACACTCTTTTAATTCCAAACATTTAATATGTTTTGGCCAAATTAAAATCCTAGCCTCAACACCCTATTACTCATCTCGCGTCATTCACGAAGCTATGGAAATTGAAAAGCACCCTTGAACAATTTTAACCATGACAATGGGTATAAACTCAACCAATCACGAAAGCTCATCATTCATTGCCTCATACATCAAACCTAATTTGTATCTCTTATCTTCATCCCATGACCTTTCCCCTTTTCCCCATTTGTTTCTTTCTCCCTTGTCCTCTTAATTAAAATCCCTTTTTCTTTTATCTTCACTTATCTAAACCCCCTCTCCTTCTTACTTTCTTATTTTAACCCCTCACATTAATAATTTACTTTTCTTTAATCTATGTTTATTTAATTTTAATAATTAATTCAAATTATTATAAAATTCTTTTTATTTAATTTTAATAGTTAATTCAAATTATTATAAAATTCTTTTTATTTAATTTTAATAATTAATTCAAATTATTATAAAATTCTTTTTATTTAATTTTAATAATTAATTCAAATTATTATAAAATTCTTTTTCAACCTAATCTAGTAACCCTTTCATTTAATTAGTTTTCAATTATTTATTATTTAATCACCCCTTTTTTTTGGTTAAGTCTTTTCTCTTTAACAACCTATGATTATATAATTTCTTTAACCTTTGAGTATATATTTTTCAACAATTATTTCTAGTTAATTGTAATTGAATTCTTGTTCAACTTAATCTTGTAATATTAATTTATTTTTTTTAAATTATGATTATATTTTTATTATTATTATTATTAATTTCTTTCTAAACCTAATATTTTCATCATTATAACTTTTATTTTTCATTTATTTGTTTTATTATTAGTTAATTATTAATTATTTAATTAACTTTTTTATGATGACGATGATGATGGTGACAATGATGATGATTAAGTTAAATAAAAAAACAATGCATCTAAATTTCTAGATGTAAACTGTGTATGAATTTTGAGTAGACACTCCAGCCATCATCACAGACTCTTGAAGGTTGGATAGACCAATTAGTCTAAGTAGTCTAAGTGGAGATTAACCATCATCATCATCATCAATTAACATGTTTATACTTTTTTATCATAGAAATGTTTTTTAAGCATAGAAATACAATTTCTGAAATGTTTTTTAAGCATAGAAATACAATTTTAGAGAAATTGAAGTAATCTCTTATCTTCTTAGGATGATGTTAACCATCATTATCAATTAACCTTTTTATACTTTTAGTATTCTTAAATTAATCTTACCTCATTAATTTTCTTTGACTAACAATATTTATCATCTCATATTAATAATAAAATGATCATATCATTAAATTATATTTGTTTTCTTCTTCAACCTAACTATTATTGTTATTAATTATTATTTAATTAACCCATTTTTATACTTTTAATATTTTTAAATTAATTACCTTTTATCTTCTCATAATATTAATAAAATATAAATGTTTTCCTAATTTATAACGGTAATTCATAAGAGGCTTGTTTTTTCCACATTTTTCTCCCACATTCTTATTTTCAGGCTTCATAAACCCTTCCACTTAGCACCCTTTTCAAAACTAATTTCTTCAAGAGTCCATGATGATGGGTGGAATGTCCACTCGAAATATTGGACAATTCAAAAACTCCACACACACTTTACATCCATAAATCTAAATACATTGGTTTTTATTTAACTGAATAATTGTCATATTCATTGTATTGTCGATACAATCCATATATGTTATGGTATACATCTTCACTCCACCGTTCATTGTGTTACACACAAAATATTTTATCTTTGAGAGATGGTTGAGTGAACCAAAGCAAGGCATTGGTAATTTGTAGTATGAATCATCTATACCAAGGATTGAAATCCCCATCTCTTAGTTTGGTCACTATTGATCCTGAAAACAAATAACTTTGAATAGTTGTAGCTAATAAGTAATGATATTTTCATTACAACAACCTCCCACATGTATGGTGAAATCTCATTCTTATGAAAGAATGATGAAACTTCCAAGTCCAATAAGAATTGCATGTCACTTAGTCCTCGCTTCTCATTATTTTGCATGTCATTTACATTGAAGAATTGCATGGACTTCTATTGTAACACACCCAACCCCTTAAGTACCCTTTTCAAGGATGGGATATAAATTTTTCGCTTCTCTCAGTCATCTCGAATCCTCCTCCTGAGACCTCCATTACCTTCTGCTCGGCAAGAGCTTTCCAGCGACTACTATCATGCTCAAATCCAAGCTCTGGATTGCAAGTTATGGCCCTCCAAGGTTTTTTAAGCCTTCATTAACTTGAGTCCCTTACAGCCACGTGGCTCCCTATCACCCGACACTACACCTCATCATAGTATACGAAGACTCTTCCAACCCGGATTTGACATTTGTCTAGCTCATATAGGTCTACTAGGTTAATTAACCATTAACACAGCGAAATTCCACTATTTACCAAGCTTTCCAAGGCACTTGGATTCATTAATATTAATTAGAGCCTAAGTCTTTGAAATTCGATGAAATTCCTCCTCATGTTCTCATGAACCCAAATATCTCGGATGTCGGAGTCCCGGAGAGAGTCCCTTTTCATTTAAAATAATTATATTTAAATTGTCATATAGCCTGCAGGAGCGAGAAAGTAAATTCAAGCCTTCGACCCTTATTGACTCATCCAAACTCACCACTCCAATCCTCCAAAGTTATGAATTCCTGGACTCTCGAAGGGTATAGACTTGCACGTGATTCAAGCCTTCGACCCTTATTGACTCATCCAAACTCACCACTCCAATCCTCCAAAGTTATGAATTCCTGGACTCTCGAAGGGTCTAGACTTGCATTAAAGGCAGAGGCAGGGACAAGTGGATTCGGGCCCTTCACTGAATTCATCCCCAGCGTCCCAGCGTCCCAAATTTTTTGAAGTTCTGAACTCCCAGTGCCCCAGGTATTCCACTAGCTATTACGCCATCCAGGCAGGTACCTGGGGTTGACACATGGTAAGGGGAAGAGATGACATGTGGCCCCATCAATGGGCGGCATGTGTCACGTTCCAAATGGCACATAAGGTATGTAAAAAGAACGAATCGAGGTGACATGTGACATGCTGAATATGGGTCCATGTCACCATATGTGACTTCAACGTGCCATATCACTCTAGACGGACAACCTCCGGGATTCTCTAGCCTCTCCTACCCGAGAAATCTCCCCGAGCTCCCAAGTCCGAACTTCCGCCAACAACCTCCCAATACCCCTTATATCTCATGGTCGAAATGGGTCCACGTAGATCCATAGATCTACGACCTTCGTTGCTTCGTGACTTCGGCATTCGGGGGATCTGCTGTTAAATTTCCTTTTTACTCCCAAAGTGGTCAGCGTCGAGCTAACCACAGTCTAGATCCAATGGTTAGGAGGGATCCCGAAGTATCCTCAGATCAACGGTCCTCGTCACTTCATGACTTCAACGTTCAGGGGTTTTACCTATTTAACACTCTTTTTCTCCCGAACTGGTCAACGTCGGACTAACTATGGCATAGATCCAACTGTTAGGGAAGATCTTGAATGTCCTCGGATCTACAACACTCATTGTTTCCCAAACTGTAAGTGGGTTGGGGTTTAACGGTGGGACAGATCCCATGGTCACGGTCAGGGAAACTGCCAGATGACGGTCAACCTCGCTGGTAACTGAACCAACATGTTGTATTCAATTCATTTTGGAGGTTGGGCGTAGCGTTAGGTTCCATGGTTCTGGTCATATGAGGTTTCCCGACAAGTTCCAGGGCTACACGCCCAACTCTTCCCCGTGATTTGGTTAGGGTCGTGGGTATGAGCTCTCGGCCACACAAACGAGTGGTTTGAAGGATGCACCCTTTGTTTGCATTCTACGAGCGTTATACCTTCTGATCTTGCAAATACTTCGAATGAAGTGTGGGAACACTTCTTGCGCTTCTCCTGGAACTTAGAACGTAGAGAGTTCTTAACCTCTACACAACTTGCATAGGCTCTGTGCACCCTTGCACTACCTCTCTTGAGCTTAACAGACCCTTTTTCCAGGAGACCCAAAACAACTGGAATTGTAGACATGCATACATGAAACTGTGCCTATAGTCAACAAAATCATAGTTTATTTCCTTTAATTTGAGCCACTACAAGGGCTCAAGTATTTATGTGTACAAATCATGTTCAAACCATATAGTTCCTTGCTTGCTTAAATACACAACCAAGAAAAATAAAGAAAAACAATCTAATCATCAAACAAGCATGCACATCCTTGAAACGTTCATGGGATATTAGACCTTAATTTACAGTTACAGTTCAGTTTCATAGGGTATGAGAATACTTATCTATTACAAGTGGCAGCCATCCAACTGATTGTGGGTGTTCGCATCTCCACCCAACCGTAGGCTCAGAGGCATTCACTCTTAGCACTCTGGCCACCCCCGTGCCAAGCCATGATATCTCTCTATCATAGCCTCTACGAGGTTTATCAAATGTTTCTTCAACATCAAACTCGCGACCCTCATCTCTGAGGAGTCCTCCTTTTTGTTCTCTCCTATAACCAAAATAATTTAATCTCTTAGTTCTTCTCTAAACTGGAGCTTCTCTCGCGCTCACCTCTTTCTCTCAACATATCTCGGTCACACGCCCGTCCCCGGTGTGTCTCCTTCTTGTTTTCCTTCGTGTGTGTTCTTGCATGCCTTTTTCCTCCCCAGGAAGGTTCTCGACCTGTCATGTTCCTTCTGTCAGAAGAAACTCGGGTCAGTCTGGGCCTACAAAAAAACTGCACTCTATGGTACTTCGGGCTGACAATTTTTTGTCTCCTCGGCCAAACTCTCCATGCTTCCATTCATTGGGGTAGTTGATTTTTCAACCACCAGTCCTTTTCTCATTAATTGATTTTTTCTTGGAATTAGGATGAGGCTTATTATTTCAACAAAGAGAATTTGGGCTCATTTTGACATAATGAACCCTCTCTATAGTTTCCTCACTCTTTCCTCTAGTGATATCATGGCCAGTACTTAAGGCTTCACCCCCACAGTCAATTATTGAAAATATAAACATTAATACATTTTGTTAAGCCCTAATATTGGCTCATTACCCCTTAATTGGGGAATATTATATTAGTAATGTTATTTTATTTATGTCGGCTTTAGGCCATTAGTTGTAATTATACCTCCTAGTCTCCTATATATACCAAGGAGACATTTTCA
>SNQJ01S0001765.1:43405-58555 GCA_010110895.2 Picea sitchensis | reverse complement strand
GGGCTCTTGGAGTCATGAAGTCTCGAGTCGCGAGATCGCGATGTGATCTGGGCCATTGATCAAAGAGGAAGGATAGCCATGGGATCTGACGTCTCGATACATCGTGTATCAGGGATTCGTGAGTTTGGAGGTGGAAGACCAGGCTCTTGGAGTCACGAAGTCCCGAGTCACAAGATCGCGATGTGATCTACATCGTTGATCAAAGAGGAAGGACAGATGTGGGATTTGATGTCTCGATACATCGCGAATCGGGGGTTCGTGAGTTTGGAGGTGGAAGACCGAACACTTGGAGTTGCGAAGTCCTGAATAGCGAGAAGTAGGAGCAACCATTGAGTCAGGACCTCCTCGCCATATCGCATATAGGGGTCTCGGAGGTTGAGGGGAATCAGTTTCGACTGTAGAAGTCACGAGCTTGCGAGTTGCGAAAGCTTGTGCAACACGTGGCACGTCTGCTTGGTGGGACCCACGTGGTTGACAGGTGGTGTGATGATAAGATGCCCAGAGAGAGGGAGAAGTGGTGATAGGTAGTGGACACGTGTCATTTGAAATGGGAGTCAACATCCTGTTGACTTCTTGTACCTCGGGTTCTCGTAAGAAAGGAGCACAAAGGCCCAACAACTCAAGTCGTGAAGTTGCGAGTTCCGAGAAGCCTGGGAGGAGTCAAAACTTCTCTAACTTTCCTGTCTCGGGGTGTTGTAAAAGAAAGGCCCAGAGGTTCAACCTTTCAACTCGCAAACTTGCAAGTTGCGAGCAAGGCTAGTAGTTATCCCTAGCCTGTGGTCATGCGTGGAGAGCGCTAATAAGGAGGGGCCATACCATATCGAAATCTCGGGTATCGACGATTTGTGAAGAAAATTCGAGGGTCTTCGACTCACAAGGCGCTTGCATTTAGGCGTGTATGTGGTCCTATCGAGATAGGGACTAAAGAAAGGGAGCTAGTGCTTTACCGTTAAGTGGCGGGTAGATCTGGACGGCTAGAATCTACGCGCCCAGATCTACGGCCAGGGTTTCATTCCGGAGCCCCCTCGCCATTCTACCTTTAAGATTGGACTCACTTGTATCGTTAAGTCGCGAAACACAAAAAGGCGCTTGGTTTGTTTGTCCTGTGGTCCTAACCCACGATCACAGGGAGGTGAACAGGGAAGAACTAGCCTGCACTAGGCCCCTGTAGGACTTCGGGGATTCTGTCCCTTGAGGAAAAGCGAAAATTTTATTATGCCGTAGTGGGTGTGTTACACTCACCTACTCCAATAAGGCCTCTAGACATGGAGGATTGTTCTCCCAATTCCAAATCCTTCATTTAATCAACACTTTTAATTAACAGAGGCTTCATAAGCCCACATTTTAGGTAATTCATGCCAACTATTCAGTCCATTTTCTTATTGGACTTGAGTACTCCTTAAAATAGGTTTATGCCATTTGCATCCAAGTTTTATTATTAATGCCCCTCGGCATAATCCCACTTTTGTAGGATTGGCTATCGTTTCTCCAAAAGAAATGACAAGCTTCTTCTGCCACAGTTTAGAATGATTCAATATCGTTGGGTGGAATCCCAACTGAATTTTAATCTGCATCCTTCTCCTCGAGGAACTTATGCAGAAAATTTCCATACGACAATAATATTCTCAACATGCTCATCTTAGCCTTGGTAAACTAGTCTTATGACTGTTCTCTGGCCGATCCAAGCCTGTGTTTGAATCATGTTATGCTAAGGTAGGGTAGGGCAGGGTGCCCTCTCTCTTAAATTTTTCTAAGAAAGAAATAATCACTTGACACTTTCGTGAGCCCAAGCAGGCCAAGAGTTGTAACCTCGCTCTAATACCACTTTGTAATACACCCAATCCCTCAAGTACCCTTTTAAGGGACGGGATATAAATTTTTTGCTTCTCTTAGACGTCTTGAATCCTCCTCCCGAGACCTCCATCACCTTCTGCTTGACAAGAGCTTTCCAATGACTGCTACCATGCTCAAGTCTGAGCTCTGGATTGCAAGTTATGGCCCTTTAAGGTTCTTTAAGCCTTCATTAACTAGAGTCCCTTACAACCATGTGGCACCCACGTGGCTCCCTCTCACCCGGAACTACACCTCATAATAGTATACTAAGACTCTTCCAACCTGGAGTTGACATTTGCCTAGCTCCTATAGGTCTACTAGGTTAATTAACGATTAACACAGAGAATTTCCACTCTTTAAGAAGCTTTCCAAGGCACTTGGATTCATTAATATTAATTAGCGCCTAAGTCTTCCAACTTCGATGAAATTCCTTCTCATGTGCTCATGAACCCAAATCTCCTAGATGTTGGAGTCACAGAGAGGGTCCTTTTTCATTTAAATTAATTATATTTAAATTGTCCTATAGCCTGCAGAAGCGGGAAAGTATATATGGGCCTTCGACCTTTTTCGACTCATCCAAACACACCACTCCAAACCTCTGGAGTTTCGAATTCCCGTACTCCCGAAGGGAGCATCCTAATGTCCCAAATTTCCCGAAGTTTTGAAATCTCAGTGCCCCAGGTATTCCACCAGTTATTAGGCCATGCAGGCACATACCTAGGTTTGACACGTGGCAAGGGGCAGAGATGACATGTGGCCCCATCAATAGGAAACACGTGTCACATTCCAAATGGCATATAAGGTCTGTAAAAAGCACTAATCAAGGTGACATGTGGCATGCCAAATAGGGTTCAACGTCACCCTAGGTGATGTCAGCATGCCACATCACTACGGACGGAGAACCTCCGGGAATATCTAGCCTCCCCTACTGGCGAAATCTCTAGGAGCTTCGAAGTCTTAACTTCCACCAATAATCTCCCAATACCCCTTATATCTCATGATCGAAATGGGTCCACGCAGATCCATAGATCTACGACCTTCGTTGCTTCACGACTTCGGCATTCGGAGGATACGATGTGTAATTTCCTTTTTACTCCTGGAGTGGTCATCGACGGGCTGACCAAGGTCTATATCCAATGATCAGGAGGGATCCCAAAGTATCCTCGGATCGACGGTCCTCATCGCTTTGCAACTTCGGTGTTCGAAGGTTTTACCTGTTTAACACTCCCCTTATCCCGGAGTGGTCAACGTCGGGTTGACCGCGACATAGATCCAACAGTCAGGGAAGATCCTGAATGTCCTCGGATCTATGAATCTCCTTACTTCACGAATGGTAAGTGGGTCAGGGTTTAATGGCGGGACAGATCCCAAGGTCACGGTTAGGGAAACCGCCAGATGTCGGTCAACCTTGATGGTAACCGAACCAGCAGGTTGCCTTCGATTGGTTTTGGAGGTTGTAAAATCATAGCATATTGGAGCTCCGAACTCTCGGAGTTTAGAAGCCAAAAGGCTTAGCTCCTGTTGGGTGTAGCGCTAGGTTCGATGGTCCTGGTCATATGAGTTTTCACGACAAGTTCTGGGGCTACACGCCCGACTCTTTGTCGTGATTTGGTTAGGGTCGTGGGTATTAGGCCTTGGTCACACAGACGAGTGGTTTGAAGTATGCGCCCTTTGTCTACATTCTAAGAGAGTTATACCTTCTGAGCTTGCAAATACTTCGAATGAAGTGTGGGAACACTTCTTGCGCTTCTCTTGGAATTTAGAACTTAGAGAGTTCTTAACCTCTACACAACTTGCATAGGCTCTATGCACCCTCACACTACCTCTCCTGAGCTTAATAGACCCTTTTTTCAGGAGACCCAAAACAAGTGGAAGTGTAGACATGCATACTTGAAACAGTGCCTATGATCAACAAAATCACAGTTTATTTCCTTTAATTTGAGCCACTATAGGGGCTCAAGTATTTACGTGTACAAATAATGTTACAAACATATAGTTCCTTGCTTGCTTAAATACACAACCAGGCAAAATAAAGAAAAACATTATAATCATCAAACAAGCATGCACAATTTAATTAACCTTTTTATTATTGTGATGATTATAGTGACGATGATGATGATTATGTTAAATAAAAAACATTGCATTTATATTTCTAGATGTAAACTGTGTATGAATTTTGAGTGGACACTCCAGCCATCAGCACTGACTCTTGAAGGTCAGATAGACCAATTGGTCTAAGTAGTCTAAGTGGACGTTAATGATCATCATCATCATCAATTAACCTTTTTATATTTTTTGAGCATAGAAATGCTTTTTAAGCATAGAAATACAATTTTAAAGAAATTGAAGTAATCTTTTATCTTCTTAGGGTGATGTTAACCATCATCATCATCAATTAACCTTTTTATACTTTTAGAATTCTTAAATTAATCTTACCTCATTAATTTTCCTTGAACAACAATCTTTATCATCTCAAATTATTAATAAAATGATCATTGCATTAAATTCTATTTAGTTTCTTCTTCAACCTAACTATTATTGTTATTAATTAATATTTAATTAATCCATTTTTATACTTTTAATATTTTTAATTTAATTACCTTTTATCTTCCCATAATATTAACAAAATATAAATATTTTCCTAATTTATAATGGCAATTCATAAGAGGCTTGTTTTTGTCCACATTTTTCTCCCATGTTCTTATTTTTAGCCTTCATAAACCCTTACACTTAGCACTCTTTTCAAAACTTATTGCTTAAGAGTCCTTGATGATGGGTGGAATGTCCACTCGAAATGTTGGACGATTCAAAAACTCCATACACACTTTACAACCATAAATCTAAATACATTAGTTTTTATTTAACTGGATAATTGTCATATTCATTGTATTGTCGATACAATCCATATATGTTATGATATACATCTTCACTCCACCATTCAGTGTGTTACATACAAACATGTATGGTGAAATCTCATTGCTATGAAAGAATGATGAAACTTCCAAGTGTCATAAGCGTTGCATGTAACTTAGTCCTCGCTTCTCATTATTTTGCATGTTGTTTACATTGAAGAAGTCCATGGTCTTCTATTGTAACACACCAAAACCCTCAAGTACCCTTTTAAGGGATGGGATATAAATTTTTCACTTCTCTCAGTCATCTCGAATCCTCCTCCCGAGACCTCCATCTTCTTCTTCTCGGCAAGAGCTTTCCAGCGACTGCTACCATGCTCAAATCCAAGCTCTGGATTGCAAGTTATGGCCCTTCAAGGTTCTTTAAGCCTTCATTAACTAGAGTCCCTTACAACCACGTGGCTCCCTATCACCCGAAACTACACCTCATCATAGTATACAAAGACTCTTCCAACCCGGAGTTGACATTTGTCTAGCTCCAATAGGTATACTAGGTTAATTAACCATTAACACAATGAAATTCCACTCTTTACCAAGCTTTCCAAGGCACTTGGATTCATTAATATTAATTAGTGCCTAAATCTTCGGACTTTGGCGAAATTCCTCCTCATGTGCTCATGAACCCAAATCCCTCGGATGTCGGAGTCACGAAGAGGGTCCCTTTTCATTTAAATTAATTATATTTAAATCATCGTATAGCCTGCAAAAGCGAGAAAAAAAATCTGGGCCTTCAGCCCTTTTCGACTCATCAAAACACACCACTCCAAACCTCCAGAGTTTCGAATTCGCAGACTCCCAAAGGGTCCACACTTACACACGGCGACGCATTAAACCCAGAGGTGGGGAAAGGTGGATCCAGGACTTCAGCCAAATTAATCCCCAGCCTCCCAGCATCCCAAATTTCTCGAAGTTTCGAACTCCCAGTGCTCTGAGTATTCCACTAGCTATTAGCCCATGCGGGCACGTACTTGGGGTTGACATGTGGCAAGGGGCAGAGATGACACATGGCCCCATCAAAGAATGGGAAACACGTGTCACGTTCCAAATGGCATATAAGGTCTGTAAAAATCACAAATCAAGGTGACATGTGGCATTCCAAATATGGGTCAACGTCACCCTAGGTGATGCCAGCATGCCACATCACTCTGTAAGGACAACCTCCGGGAGACTCTGGCCTCTCCTACCCGTGAAATCTCCCGGAGCTCCGAAGTCCGAACTTCCGCCAACAACCTCCTGATACCCCTTATATCTCATGGTTTAAATGGGTCCATGTAGATCCATAGATCTATGACCTCTGTTACTTCATGACTTCGACATTCGAGGGATCCGATGTGTAATTTCCTTTTTACTCCCGGAGTGGTCAGCGTCAGGTTGACCATGGTCTAGATCCAACAGTCAGGAGGTATCCCGAAGTATCCTCGGATCGACGGTCCTCGTCGCTTCACGACTTCAACATTCGGGGGTTTTACTTGTTTAACACTCCCCTTCTCCTAGAGTGGTTAATGTCGGACTCACCGCAACATATATCCAACGATCAGGGAAGATCCTGAATGTCCTCGGATCTACGGATCTCGTTACTTTGCGAACGTTAAGTGGGTCAGGGTTTAACGGTGGGACAGATTCCAAGGTCATGGTTAGGGAAACCGACAGATGTCGGTCAACCTTGTTGGTAACTGAACCAATAGGTTGTCTTGGATTGGTTTTGGAGGTTGTAATGTCATAGCATCCCAGAGCTCCGAACTCCCAGAGTTCTGAAGCCAAAAGGCCTAGCTCCCGTTGGGCGTAGCGCTGGGTTCCATGGTCCTAGTCATATGAGGTTTCATGACAAGTTATGGGGCTACACGCCCAACTCTTCATCGCGATTTGGTTAGGGTTGTGGGTATGAGCCCTCGATCACACAGATGAGTGGTTTGAAGGATGCACCCTTTGTTTGCAATCTACAAGCATTATACCTTATGAGATTGCAAATACTTTGAATGAAGTGTGGGAACACTTCTTGTGCTTCTCTTGGAATTTAGAACTTAGAGAGTTATTAACCTCTACACAACTTGCATAGGTTCTATGCACCCTCGAACTACCTCTCCTGAGCTTAACAGACCCTTTTTCCAAGAGACCCAAAACAACTGGAAGTGTAGACATGCATACATGACACTATGCATGTGGTCAACAAAATCACAGTTTATTTCCTTTAATTTGAGCTACTACAGGGGCTCAAGTATTTACATGTACAAATCATGTTCAAACCATATAGTTCCTTGCTTGCTTTAATACACAACCGAGCAAAATAAAGAAAAATAGTCTAATCATAAAACAAGCATGCACAATTTAATTAACCTTTTTATTATAATGATGACGATGGTGACGATGATCATGATTAAGTTAAATAAAAAACAATGCATTTAGATTTCTAGATGTAAACTGTGTATGAATTTTGAGTGGACACTCCAACCATCATCATAGACTCTTGAAGGTCAGATAGACCAATTGGTCTAAGTAGTCTAAGTGGATGTTAACCTTCATCATCATCATCAATTAACCTTTTTATACTTTTTGAGCATAGAAATGTCTTTTAAGCATAGAAATACAATTTTAAAGAAATTGAAGTAATCTCTTATCTTCTTAGAGTGATGTCATCATCATCAATTAACCTTTTTACACTTTTAGTATTCTTAAATTAATCTTACCTCATTAATTTTCCTCGACCAACAATCTTTATCATCTAATATTATTAATAAAATGATCATATCATTAAATTCTATTTGGTTTCTTCTTCAACCTAACTACTATTGTTATTAATTATTATTTAATTAACCCCTTTTTATACTTTTAATATTTTTAAATTAATTACCCTTTATCTTCCCATAATATTAATAAAATATAAACATTTTCCTAATTTATAACTACAATTTATAAGAGGCTTGTTTTTGTCCACATTTTTCTCCCACATTCTTATTTTCAGACTTCATAAACCCTTCCACTTAGCACTCTTTTCAAAACTTATTGCTTCAAGAGTCCTTGTATATGGGTGGAATGTCCACTTGAAATGTTGGACGATTCAAAAACTCCATACACACTTTACATCCATAAATCTAAATACATTGGTTTTTATTTAACTGAATAATTGCCATATTCATTGTATTGTCGATACAATCCATATATTTTATGGTATATATCTTCACTCCACCGTTTATAGTGTTACACACAAACTCTTTTATCTTTGAGAGATGGTTGAGTGAACCAAATCAATGCATTGGTAATTTGTAGTATGAATCATCTATACCAAGGATTGAAATCCCCATCTCTTAGTTTGGTCACTATTGATCATGAAAGCAAATAACTTTGAATAGTTGTAGCTAATAAGTAGTGATATTTTCATTACAAAAGCCTCCCACATGTATGGTGAAATCTCATTCTTGTGAAAGAATGATGAAACTTCCAAGTGTAATAAGTGTTGCATGTAACTTAGTCCTCTCTTCTCATTATTTTGCATGTTGTTTACACCCAACCCCTTAAGTACCCTTTTAATGGATGGGATATAAATTGTTTGTTTCTCTCGGTCATCTTGAATCCTCCTCCCAAGACCTCCATCACCTTCTGCTCGGCAAGAGCTTTCCAACGATTGTTACCATGCTCAAATCCGAGCTTTGGATTGCAAGTTATGGCCCTTCAAGGTTCTTTAAGCCTTCATTAACTCGAGTCCCTTACAACCACGTGGCTCCTTGTCACCCGACACTACACCTCATCATAGTATATGAAAACTCTTCCAACTGAGAGTTAACATTTGTCTAGCTCCTATAGTTCTACTAGGTTAATTAACCATTAACACAACAAAATTCCACTCTTTACCAAGCTTTCCAAGGCACTTGGTTTCATTAATATTAATTAGTGCCTAAGTCTTTGGACTTCGGTAAAATTCCTCATCATGTGCTCATGAACCCAAATCTTCTGAATGCCAGAGTCTCGGAGAGGGTCCCTTTTCATTTAAATTAATTATATTGAAATTTCCGTATAGCCTGTAGGAGCAGGAAAGTAAATCTAAGCCTTCGGCCCTTTTCGACTCATCCAAACACACCACTCCAAACCTTCGAATTTTCGAATTCCTAGACTCCCGAAGGGTCCACACTTGCACGTGGTGACGCATTAAAAGCAGAAGCAAGGACAAGTGGATCCGGGCCTTCGACTGAATTAATCGTCAATGTCCCAGCGTCCCAAATTTCCCAAAGTTTCGAACTCCTAGTGCCCCGGGTATTCCACCAGCTATTAGGCCATGCAGGCACATACCTGGGGTTCACACGTGGCAAGGGGCATAGATGACACGTGGCCCCATAAATGGGTGACACGTGTCATGTTCCAAATGGCATATAAGGTCTGTAAAAAGCACGAATCGAGGTGACATGTGGCATGCCGAATATGGGTCCACATCACCCTAGGTGACATCAACGTGCCACATCACTCCGGACGGACAACCTCCAGGAGTCTCTAGCCTCTCCTACCCTTGAAATCTCTTGGAGCTCCAAAGTCCGAACATCCGCCAACACCCTCCCAATACCCCTTATATCTCACGGTCGAAATGAGTCCACGTAGATCCATAGATCTACGGCCTCCGTTGCTTCATGACTTCGACATTCAGGGGATCTGCTATGTAATTTCCTTTTTATTCCTGTAGTGGTCAGCTTCGGGCTAACCGCGGTCTAGATCCAATGGTCAGGAGGGATCCCGAAGTATCGTCAGATCGATTGTCCTCCTCGCTTTGCGACTTCAACGTTCGAGGGTTTTACCTATTAAACACTCACTTTCTCTCGGAGTGGTCAACACCGGAGTGACCGCGGTGTAGATCCAACGGTCAGGGAAGATCCTGAATGTCCTCGGATCTACAAATCTCGTTACTTCGTGAACGGTAAGTGGGTCAGGGTTTAACGGTGGTACATATCCCAAGGTCAGGGTTAGGGAAACCGCCAAATGTTGGTCAACCTCAATGGTAACCGAATCAACAGGTTGCCTCCCGTTGGTTTTGGAGGTTGTAAAGTCATAGCATCCCAGAGCTCCAAACTCCCGGACTTTCGAAGCCAAAAGGCTTAGCTCCCATTGGGCATAGCACTAGGTTCCATGGTCCCGGTCATAAGAGGTTTCACGACAAGTTCTGGGGCTACACACCCAACTCTTTGTCGTGATTTGGTTAGGGTCATGGGTATGAACCCTCAGTCACACAGACGAGTGGTTTGAAGGATGTGCCCTTTTTCTGCATTCTACGAGCGTTATACCTTCTGAGCTTGCAAATACTTTGAATGAAGTGAGGGAACACTTCTTGTGCTTCTCTTGGAATTTAGAACTTGGAGATTTATTAACCTCTACACAACTTCCATAGGCTCTATGCACCCTCGCACTACCTCTCCTGAGCTTAACATACCCTTTTTCCAGGAGACCCAAAACAAGTGGAAGTGTAGACATGCATACATGAAACTGTGCCTATGGTCAACAAAATCACAATTTTTTTCTTTTAATTTGAGCCAATATAGGGGCTCAAGTATTTACGTGTACAAATCATGTTCAAACCATATAGTTCCTTGCTTGCTTAAATACACAACCAAGCAAAATAAAGAAAAACAGTCTAATCATCAAACAAGCATGCACAATTTAATTAACCTTTTTATTATGATGATGATGATGGTGACGATGATGATGATTAAGTTAAATAAAAAACAATGCATTTAGAT
Source organism: Picea sitchensis (assembly GCA_010110895.2). Classification (NCBI taxonomy): domain Eukaryota; kingdom Viridiplantae; phylum Streptophyta; class Pinopsida; order Pinales; family Pinaceae; genus Picea; species Picea sitchensis. The sequence goes on along the minus strand of SNQJ01S0001765.1, from coordinate 48,096 downwards.
TTATAGATGTAAACTCTGTATGAATTTTGAGTGGACACTCCAACCATCATCACAAACTCTTGAAGGTCAGATAGACCAATTGGTCTAAGTAGTCTAAGTGGACGTTAACCATCATCATCATCATCATCATCATCATCATCAATTAACCTTTTTATACTTTTTGAGCATAGAAATGTTTTTTAAGCATAGAAATATAATTTTAAAGAAATTGAAATAATCTCTTATCTTCTTAGGGTGATGTTAACCATCATCATCATCATCAATTAACCTTTTTATACTTTCAATATTCTTAAATTAATCTTACCTCATTAATTTTCCTTCACCAACAATCTTTATCATCTCATATTATTAATAAAATGATCATATCATTAAATTCTATTTGGTTTCTTCTTCAACCTAACTATTATTGTTATTAATTATTATTTAATTAACTCTTTTTTATACTTTTTATATTTTTAAATTAATTACCTTTTCTCTTCCCATATTATTCATAAAATATAAACATTTTCCTAATTTATAACGACAATTCATAAGAGGCTTGTTTTTGTCCACATGTTTCTCCCACATTCTTATTTTCAGCCTTCATAAACACTTCCACTTAGCAGTCTTTTCAAAACTTATTGCTTCAAAAGTCCTTGATGATGGGTGGAATGTCCACTCGAAATCTTGGACGATTCAAAAACTTCATACACACTTTACATCCATAAATCTAAATATATTGGTTTTTATTTAACTGAATAATTGTCATATTCATTGTATTGTCGATACAATCCATATATGTTATGGTATACATCTTCACTCCACCATTCATTGTGTTACACACAAACTCTTTTATCTTTGAGAGATGGTCGAGTGAACCAAAGCAATGCATTGGTAATTTGCAGTATGAATCATCTATACCAAGGATTGAAATCCCCATCTCTTAGTTTGGTCACTATTGATCTTGAAAACAAATAACTTTGAATAGTTGTAGCTAATAAGTAATGTTTTTTTTTTAACAACAACCTCCCGCATGTATGGTGAAATCTCATTCTTATAAAAGAATGATGAAACTTCCAAGTGTAATAAGCACTGCATGTAACTTAGTCCTCACTTCTCATTATTTTGAATGTCGTTTACATTGAAGAAGTGCTTGGACTTCTATTGTAACACACCCAACCCCTTAAGTACCCTTTTAAGGGATGGGATATAATTTTTTCGCTTCTCTCAGTCATCTTGAATCCTCCTCCCAAGACCTCCATGACCTTATGATCAACAAGAGCTTTCCAATGATTACTATCATGCTCAAATCTGAGCTTTGGATTGCAAGTTATGGCTCTTCAAGGTTCTTTAAGCCTTTATTAACTAAAGTCCCTTACAACCATGTGGCACCCACGTGGTTCCCTGTCACCCAACACTACAACTCATTATAGTATACGAAGACTCTTCCAACCCGGAGTTGACATTTGTCTAGCTCCTATAGCTCTACTAGGTTAATTAACCWTTAACACAACGAAATTCCACTCTTTACCAAGCTTTCCAAGGCAGTTGGATTCATTAAGATTAATTAGCGCCTAAGTCTTCAGACTTTGGTGAAATTCCTCCTCATGTGCTCATGGACCCAAATCTCCTGGATGCCAAAGTCCTAGAGAGGGTTTTCATTTAAATTAATTATATTTAAATTGTCCTATAGCCTGCAGGAGCGGGAAAGTAAATCCAAGCCTTCGGCCCTTTTCGATTGATCCAAACACACCACTCCAAACCTCCTGAGTTTTGAATTCCTGGACACCCAAAGGGTGCACACTTGCACGTGGTGACACATTAAATGCAGAGGTAGGGACAAGTGGATCTGGGCCTTCGGTCGAATTAATCCCCAACGTCTGAGCGTCCCAAATTTCTCGAAGTTTCGAACTCCTAGTGCCTCGGGTATTACACTAACTATTAGGCCACGCGGGCATGTACCTGGGGTTGACATGTGGCAAGGGGAAAATATGACACGTGGCCCCCATCAATGGGTGACACGTGTCATGTTCCAAATGGAATGTAAGGTCTATAAAAAGAACGAAATTGAGGTGACATGTGGCATGCCAAATATGGGTCCACGCCACCGTATGTGACGTCAGTGTGCCACGTCACTACAGATGGACAACCTCCGGAAGTCTCTAGCCTCTCTTACCCGCAAAATCTCTCGGAGCTTCGAAGTCCGAACTTCCGCCAACAGCCTCCCAATACCCCTTATATCTCACGGTTGAAATGGGTCCACATAGATCCATAGATCTACTACCTTCGTTGCTTCACAACTTCGGCATTCGAGGGATTTGTTGTGTAATTTTCTTTTTACTCCCGGAGCAGTCAATGTCGGGCTGACCACGGTCTAGATCCAACGATCAAGAGGGATCGTGAAGTATCCTCGGATCGACGGTCCTCGTCACTTCGCGACTTCGACGTTCAAGGGTTTTACTTGTTTAACACTCCCTTTCTCCTAGAGTGGTCAACGCCAGATTGATTGCGGGGTAGATCCAACGGTCAGGAAAGATCTTGAATGTCCTCGGATCTACGGATCTTGTTACTTCACGAACGATAAGTGGGTCAAGGTTTAACGGTGGGACATATCCCAAGGCCACGGTTAGGGAAACCGCCAGATGTCGGTCAACCTCACTGGTAACTGAACCAATGGGTTGCCTTAGATTGGTTTTGGAGGTTGTAAACTCATAGCATCTTGGAGCTCCGAACTCCCGGAGTTCCGAAGCCAAAAGGCTTAGCTCCCCTTGGGCGTAGCGTTGAGTTCCATGGTCCTGGTCATATGAGGTTTCCCGACAAGTTCCGGGGCTACATGCCCAACTCTTCGTCGTGATTTGGTTAGGGTCATGGGTATGAGCCCTTGGTCACACATACGAGTGGTTTGAAGGATGTGCCCTTTGTCTGCATTTTACGAGCATTATACGTTTTGAGCTTGCAAATACTTCGAATGAAGTGTGGGAATACTTCGAATGAAGTGTGGGAACACTTCTTGCGCTTCTCCTGGAATTTAGAACTTAGAGAGTTCTTAACCTCTACACAACTTGCATAGGCTCTGTGCACCCTCGCACTACCTCTCCTGAGCTTAACATACCCTTTTTCCAGGAGACCCAAAACAAGTGGAAGCGTAGACATGCATACATGAAACTGTGCCTATGGTCAACAAAATCAAAGTTTATTTCCTTTAATTTGAGCCACTAAAGGGGCTCAAGTATTTACATGTAAGAATCATGTTCAAACCATATAATTCCTTGCTTGCTTAGATACACAATTGAGCAAAATAAAGAAAAACAGTCTAATCATCAAACAAGCATGCACAGTTTAATTAACCTTTTTATTATTATGATGATGATGATGATGACGACGACGATGATGATTAAGTTAAATAAAAAACAATGCATTTAGATTTATAGATGTAAACTGTGTATGAATTTTGAGTGGACACTCCAGCCATCATCACAGACTCTTGAAGGTCGGATAGACCAATTGGTCTAAGTAGTCTAAGTGGACTTTAACCATCATCATCATCATCATCATCATCAATTAACCTTTTTATACTTTTTGAGCATAGAAATGCTTTTTAAGCATAGAAACACAATTTTAAAGAAATCAAAGTAATCTCTTATCTTCTTAGGGTGATTTTAACCGTCATCATCATCAATTAACCTTTTTGTACTTTTAGTATTCTTAAATTAATCTTACCTCATTAATTTTCCTTGACCAACAATCTTTATCATCTCATATTATTAATAAAATGATCATATCATTAAATTCTATTTGGTTTCTTCTTCAACCGAACTATTATTGTTATTAGTCCCATGGGACTATAGCAATAAGTTTGCTTTTGATGTGACATTAATTTGTTTTTTACCATAAATATGTGTATGCAATGTAATGTTTAACATAGGAAAACAAATATATATTTTTAGATATAATAAAAATAAATATGTGTATGCAATGTAATGTTTAACATAGGAAAACAAATATATATTTTTGGATATAATAAAAATATTTGTGTTTCTCATTTCTAATTGGTTGATAGAATTGAAGTGTTATTGCTCTTTTCATGTCTTTCAATATGTAGAATTAATTACATAATCAATAAATTTCACCAATCACCACATCTAAATATAAAAAGTTGTACTATGTATTTATTATTATGCATTATTATATTTATTATCTAATATATTATTTATTATTATATTTATTATCTAATATATATTATTTAGATTATATTTATTATGTAATATAATAAATATTATATACAAATATATATTATTAAATTTGAAAGGTTTGTTTTCAAAAAGAAAAATTGAATATTTTTAAAATGCAATTTGCATTTGGCTAGTTTAACTTAATTGGAAGGAAATTTAGGTTAATCCCAAAACTATACAACATCCACATTAAAGTAAAAATGTGGTCAGAGATCCTGGCCAATACAACATATGACAGATCTATAAACTAAGTGTCATGGAGCATCACATCTTCCTCCATTCCTTGTGAATCTAGGTCGAAATCTTTGAATTCCAATCTTTTTTTTTTTTTAACGAAAACGGTTATATTGCATTAATCGACTTTCAGGAAACCCTGAATCAGAAAGTTACATATCTGAAGAAGGTTGGTGACCTCTAACAGTGCTGCCAACCTTCTTGTGAACGTCTTGGGAAACCCATCCCATTTGCTTCTTGAACTAA
>SNQJ01S0001765.1:25144-42079 GCA_010110895.2 Picea sitchensis | reverse complement strand
TCAGGCGTACGCTGAAACACCAAACCGCTGCCCTGGACCTGGCTGCAACTCCAAAACGATGAAGAAGCTTGGGGACACAGGCGTCGGCTGCTGCAGATCGCGTTCCTGAATACCAGAGCGTGGCGGCTAGGGTTTGGGCCCTAACCGCGAAGCCTCGGCTCGCCTCATCTTCCTCATCTCTCCTTCATAAAAATCTAATTGCATTTTAATCTATGAAAGGAGATTGCGTGTGAATTCCAATCTTTTTGACGGTATAGTTATCAGTGTTAATAAAATATTTACAAATTGATTTCTTTTAAGACTATGAAACTAGCCCCTAGTTAACATATTGTTCACGTTTCACAGTAATCATCATCATCAATAATTATAGGGCGTCAACTATCATCTTCATTTCCAAATCTACTTGGGAGGGACTAAGCTGCCATGCAACCCTTATTAATGATTATTTAATTAACCCCTTTTATACTTTTGATATTTGAAAATTAATTACCTTTTATATTCCCATAATATTAATAAAATATAAACATTTTCCTAATTTATAACGACAATTCATAAGAGGCTTGTTTTTGTCCACATTTTTCTCCCACATTCTTATTTTCAGCATTCATAAACCCTTGCACTTAACTGTATTTTCAAAACTTTTTACTTCAAGAGTCCTTGATGATGGGTGGAATGTCCACTCGAAATATTAGACGATTCAAAAACTCCATACACACTTTACATCCATAAATCTAAATACATTGGTTTTTCTTTAACTGAATAATTGTCATATTCATTGTATTGTCGATACAATCCATATATGTTATGGTATATACCTTCACTCCATCGTTCATTGTGTTACACACAAACTCTTTTATCTTTGAGAGATGGTTGAGTGAACCAAAGTAATGCATTGGTAATTTGCAGTATGAATCATCTATACCAAGGATTGAAATCCCCATCTCTTAGTTTGGTCACTATTGATCTTGAAAACAAATAACTTTGAATAGTTGTAGCTAATAAGTAATGATATTTTCATTACAACAACGTCCCACATGTATGGTGAAATCTCATTCTTATGAAAGAATGATGAAACTTCCAAGTGTAATAAGTGTTGCATGTAACTTAGTCCTCGCTTCTCATTATTTTGCATGTCGTTTACTTTGAATAAGTGCATGGACTTCTATTGTAACACACCGAACCCCTTAAGTACCCTTTTAAGGGATGGGATATAAATTTTGTGCTTCTCTCGGTCATCTTGAATCCTCCTCCCAAGACCTCCATCACCTTCTGCTCGACAAGAGCTTTCCAACGACTACTACCATGCTCAAATCCGAGCTCTGGATTGCAAGTTATGCCCCTTCAAGGTTCTTTAAGCCTTCATTAACTGGAGTCCCTTACAACCATGTGGCACCCACGTGGCTCCCTGTCGCCTGACACTACACCTCATCATAGTATACATAGACTCTTCCAACCCAGAGTTGACATTTGTCTAGCTCCTATAGCTCTACTAGGTTAATTAACCATTAACACAACAAAATTCCACTCTTTACCAAGCTTTCCAAGGCAATTGGATTCATTAATATTAATTAGAGCCTAAGTCTCTGGTCTTCGGAAAAATTCCTCCTCATGTGCTCATGAAGCCAAATCTCTCGGATGTCGGAGTCCGAGAGAGGGCCCCTTTTTGTTTAAATTAATTATATTTAAATTGTCCTATAGCCTGCAAAAGCGGGAAAGTAAACCTGGGCCTTCGACCCATTTTGACTCATCCAAACACACCACTCCAAACCTCCGGAGTTCTGAATTCCCGGACTCCTGAAGGGTCCACACTTGCACGTGGCGACGCATTAAAGGCAGAGGCAGGGACAAGTGGATCTGGGCCTTCTGCTGAATTAATCCCCAACGTCCCAAATTTCTCGAAGTTTCAAACCTCCAGTGCCCCGATTATTCCACCAATTATTAGGCCATGCAGGCACGTACCTGGGGTTGACATGTGGCAAGGGGCAGAGATGACACATGGCCCCATCAATGGATGACACGTGTCACGTTCAAAATGGCATATAAGGTCTGTAAAAAACATGAATTGAGGTGACACGTCGAATATGGGCCCATGTCACCCTAGGTGATGTCAGCATGCCACGTCACTCCGGACGGACAACCTCCAGGAGTCTCTAGCCTCTCCTACCCGCAAAATCTCCTAAAGCTCCGAAGTCTGAACTTCAGCCAGCAACGTCCCAATACCCCTTATATCTCACGGTCGAAATGAGTGCATGTAGATCCATAGGTCTACGACCTTCATTGCTTCATGACTTTGGCATTTGGGGGATCTGCTTTTTAATTTCCTTTTTACTCCCGGAGTGATCAACACCAGGCTAACCACGGTCTTGATCCAATGGTTAGGAGGGATCCCAAAGTATCCTTAGATCGATGGTCCTTATCGCTTCGCGACTTCGATGTTCGAGGGTTTTACATGTTTAACACTCCCTTTCTCCCGGAGTGGTTAACATAGGACTGACCGTAGCGTAGATCCAACAGTCAAGGAAGATCCCAAATGTCCTTGGATCTACGACTCTCATTACTTTGCGAACGATAAGTGGGTCAGGGTTTAACGGTGGGATAGATCCCACAGTCAGGGTTAGGGAAACTGTCAGATGTCGGTCAACCTCGCTGGTAACTGAACCAACAGGTTGCCTTCGATTGGTTTTGGAGGTTGTAAAATCATAGCATCCCGGAGCTCCGAACTCCCAGAGTTCCAAAGCCAAAAGGCTTAGCTCCCATTGGGCGTAGCGTTGGGTTCCATGGTCCTGGTCATATGAGGTTTCCCCAAAAGTTTCGGGGCTACATGCCCAACTCTTCCCCATGGTTTGGTTAGGGTCGTGGGTATGAGCTCTCGGTCACACATACGAGTGGTTTGAAGGATGCACCCTTTGTCTGCATTCTACGAGTGTTATACCTTCTGAGCTTGCAAATACTTCGAATGAAGTGTGGGAACACTTCTTGCGCTTCTCCTGGAATTTAGAACTTAGAGAGTTCTTAACCTCTACACAACTTGCATAGCCTCTGTGCACCCTCACACTACCTCTCCTGAGCTTAACAGACCCTTTTTCCAGGAGAACCAAAACCACTGGAAGTGTAGACATGCATACATGAAACTGTACCTATGGTCAACAAAATCACAATTTATTTCCTTTAATTTGAGCCACTACAGGGGCTCAAGTATTTACGTGTACAAATCATGTTCAAACCATATAGTTCCTTGCTTGCTTAAATACACAACCAAGCAAAATAAAGAAAAAAAGTCTAATCATCAAATAAGCATGCACATCCTTGAAACGTTCACGGGATATTCAACCTTAATTTACAGTTACAGTTCATTTTCACAGGGTATGAGAATACTTATCTATTACAAGTGGCAGCCATCCAACTGACTGTGGGTGTTCGCCTCTCCACCCAACTGTAGGCTCATAGGCATTCAATCTTATCACTCTGGCCACTCCTGTGCCAAGCCATGATATCATAAGGGGAGACTCTTGCAATTCCTCAGAGACTCTCTCTCTGTCGCAACCTTTGCAAGGTTTATCATATGCTTCTCGGCATCAAGCTCGCGGCCCTCATCTTTGAGGAGTCCTCCTTTTTGTTTCTCCTGTAACCGGAACAATTTAATCTCTTAGTTCTTCTCTGAAATGGAGCTTCTCTCGTGCTCTCCTCTTTCTCTCAACATATCTCAGTCACACCCCTCTCCCTGACATGTCTCCTTCTTGTTTTCCTTCGTGTGTGTTCTTGCACGCCTTTTTCCTCCCCATGAAGGTTCTCGACCTGTCCTGTTCCTTTTGTTAGAAGAAACTCGGGTCAGTCTGGGCCTCCAGGAAAACTGCATTCTGTGGTACTTCAGGCTGACAATTTTCTGTCTCCTCAAGCAGACTCTCCATGCTTCCATTCATTGGGGTAGTTGATTGTTCAACCACCAGTCATTTTCTCATTAACTGATTTTTCCTTGGAATCATGATGAGGTTTATTATTTCAACAAAGAGAATTTGGGGTCATTTTGACATAATGAACCCTCTCTATAGTTTCCTCACTCTTTCCTCTAGTGATATCATGGCCAATATTTCAAGGCTTCACCCCCACAATCAGTTATTGGCAATCTAAACAATAATACATTTACATTGTTCCCATGCCATAGCATGGTGATCACAATTAATGATTAATTACAAGTTGGGGGAAACAAGGGTGTTACATCTATGTCCACTACAAAAATATACGGCACTTGTTAGATTCTGAAATGATTTTTTTTTATCATCATTGGTATTTGATTAATTTAAATCCCAAATAATGATGTGGTTGATAATGGATTTGTAGTAAATAAACAAATGAAACGAAGACCATGATAATTATCATATATTGTGCTTGGGTTACTTATACAACGACATTGTAAAAGATTGTGAGACTTTTGCCCTTTATCAAGCTTAATCCATTTACATACCCCTCACAACAAGTAAGGGCAAAACCCTTAGGATTTGTCTTGCAAACTCTTTCACATAATTTTTTTTATGAGTTTTTTTTAAAGATTTTGTCTAAAAAAAATTTGATTATATAAATTTTTGTCAAAATATTTGTTGGCATGGAGGCCAAAGTAAGACTAATACCGTGAAGGGGGTCTATGGTACCCTACAATGATGAAATTTTAAATTTGATTTAAATGTTTTCTACATGTGGTATTGGAGAGGTATTGGAGAGGAATCTAAGGATAATGTGGAGTAAAGTGTCTAATACATAGATTGTGCCACATTTTATTAGTGATCTCTTATAGGCATTGAACTATGGTATATATAGTAGTGATTGTTTAGTATTCTCATCGATATTGTGTATATATATTAATATTCTAAACTCATTACTTCAATTTTAAGGATCACTACCTCACATAAACATAAGTACCCATTTCTCCCATTCAATAATCTTGTTTCTCCCATGTTTTCAACATTTTTTATTCATCATTATAAAATACAAATACATTATAAAATTGTATCAACTATTTAATATTAATTGTGACTAAAATCCATTTCAATAACCTTATTTTTCCTATATTTTCAACATTTTCTATTCATCATTATAAATTAAAATATAAATTAAAAGTACATTATAAAATTGTATCAACTATTTAATATTAATTGTGACTAAAATCCACCGACTTATGATTTAATTGTTACATCACCAAACAAAGCATTCACTTTAATTCAAAAATATTGATAGGTGTAAAGCCTTGTATAAGAAAAATGTTTGACTTTTCAAAAATACTTTCCCTTCATCATAAAAATATTTAAACAAACTAATTCAAATAAATATTAATAAAATAATTTTATTTTTTATAAATATAAAAGAAAAAATAATAAAAATCATTTTATCGTTATTATGAATTTGGAAATTTCAACTCTCATGACCCCTTCATAATAATAATATAATAATTTATTTTTAAGGTCACGGTCAAGTTAGCACATCAAATTGGTGTATGAGATCCCCTTGTTTGTGGGACAAGGGACCCCCATACCCAACGATTTGAGTGATAAAGTCTACGAAAGTATACATACCCTACCTGTAACCTCTTAAAATGAAACACATGTTCTTAACCATAACAAACTTTTAAATTTTACTTTTTAACTTTTATTATAAAAATATAAATAAAAAACAATAAAAAACATTTTATCATCATCATGAATCTAAAAATTCCAACTCCCATGACCCCTTCATAACAAACTTTTAAATTTTACTTTTTAACTTTTATTATAAAAACAAACAAATAGTTTGTCGATAAAGAAAAGTATAAGATTTTTTCCATATAAATAAAAGAGTCCAACGTAATCGATTTCCTGTAAAATTATATTAAATTAAAGAATGTCACCGTGAGCAAAGCGGGGACGTAGCGACCTAGAGATTAAAGTTGTGGGGCAAGGAAACTTTGTATGGTTTTTGTTTTTACGTTTGGAGTACAGAGGCCCCTCAAACCTTTGGGTTAAAGATCTTTAACCCAGGGCTTTGATCGGGGATCCAGAGATTTTGATTTCCGTGTCGCCACAGATTTTGATTTCCCCGTTATATCTGTCGAAATCCTCAGCTTGTTTGTTTCGAGATCAGAAGCAGCAGCAGGCCTCCCATTCATGTCAAATATGCATTCCAGCACAACGAGAAGAGCGATTTTCCTGAAGTTTTAACAGGTAAATTTCTTCGATTCGTATAATTTGATGCTATAAACGGAGTAATTTCACGCTTGAACTCTGGAATTTATTAAACGGCCTAAACTTATGTTGGGAATGCAAAGAAATAGGCGTTTTAAGGAGCAGAGGATGTCAGAATCGGATTAGAAAGAGTTTTTTTATCGAGTCTATTATCGGCATTGCGCGCAGAAAACATTTATTTGTGTAAAGACAGAAGGCAATTGCTCGTCCGGCCTTAATTTCAGCGTCGATTTCAAGATTTGGCGTCAAATTTGGCCTGGCACAGCTGTTAATTGCACTTGTTCTTTTAACCTTTAATTTCCGTAAAATGAAGCTGTTTGCAGTTGGTACGATATGTCTTTAAAGAGTATATACGGTGAAATAGCACATCTTTACCATTCCGGAGCTTTGTATGTTGAACATGAAACAGGAATACTGTTTACTAGTTTAGTGAGCAGCGGGCGGGAATCTAGGCGTCCGTTGAAGTCATGACGCGTTCGAGAGGCGGGAAGCCGGCGTATGAGGGAATTGATACGTGCGTCAGGGCCAGGATTGCTTCCGTTTTCCGAGTATTGTTCGTTTTTCTGCTTTTGGCGACGCCTGGTGCCTCCGACCGAAGGAAAGGTAAGGTGGATTATGTTTTTTAAAATGAACTTTCTTTTGATTGAATTCTTGATGCGATAGTGTGATAATTGTGGCGAGGAATTGCAAATTTGTTCGTAGTATCTTACTTCAAGAATAAGGATGCGATTCTCAGTTAGGTGACAGCTCTTACTTTTGCGACACGGAATTTAATAATGCGTTTTAGGATTAATTACCTGAACTCCCCCACGCAATTATCAGTCACTGGGTTTAAGCCCGAAGCTGACAGTTTGAAGTTTCCACTAATGGAGATTCAAATCAGGGTTTTTAAGTCAACCTTCCCTTTAGGATGATAGGAAATGACGATTTTTTGTGTGTTCCGGCGGATGCTATCTACTTCTTGTCTACTGAGAATTGAAATTTAATCACCTAAGATGCTTGGATCATTAAAGAGATTAGGAAATAAGCGCCATGCCAAGTTCCTTAGTTTATTGTGGCTCCAGTTCCCCTACTTTGATACAGAGTGTGTAGGTGTTAATGACAAGAGTATGCTTTTCCTAGACTTTGCTGGTGATACGAAGAATCATCTTCCAATGCCTCATTTAGCTTTTACGAGAGTGAACCTGCATTAGTTTTTCATTCCATGGAGAGCAGTTTACATAGTGGATTGCATAGCAAACATATTAGAAATAAAATAAAAAATGATGATATAAAAAAAGGGTAACTCGTAATTAATTCAAGCAAAAGAGACATAAAGGATAACAATGACATGTAGAATTTTGTGAAGGATGAGCTATAACTCGTTCCCCACCTATGCATTGCAATTTCCTGCTACTGCTCTGCAGTATCTCCTGGAGAATCAATTATGGAATGAAGGTGCGACTACTCTGCCCGATTGTTTTTGTTTAAGGGCGATCTTGTGAATTTCAACGCTTGATTATTTGTTTTTAGGAAGAATTGGGGTATGTGGTCCATGTTGACCATGCCCCCCCAAAATGTCTGTTTAAGGGGCCAAAAAGCAGATTCAAAAAGCATATATTTTGGCCTGTTACTGTTTATTGCTACTATGGTGGATATTCATTATGCTAGCCTCTCTTTTGACTTACGATAATTCAAATGATGGCAATTTCTTATCCTTTATCATCAACTGTGTAACTTTTTCTGCGGTCATTGCAATATTCCTTGGTTCCAAGCATGTCCAATTTCCTAAGTCTTTATGTAGTTGATTGCTACTCATCCTATCTAGTACCTTTATTTAAGATTATTTGCTATGGACTCTCGAATATCCATAGAAAAATTATTCCAAAGCAACCCCATTTTTACGAGTTAAAGGAATGTGCATCTTTCAATTGTACTGGAGAACGAAAAGTTGAACTAATAAAGTCCATTCGTTTATGCTACTTTGTCAACATAAATAATGATAAATCAATGCACTTTAAACCAGTGGTTGTGATGTGTATTTTAGGTGTGGCTAAAGAACAAAAGAAATTATCATTGGCTTATTCTAGATTATAGTATGTTAGAACAGAAGGTCAGAATGTGAAGCTCTTTGACTGAAATCCTCACAAGCAGTGTAGATTATGGATTTCAGAGGTATTATTCTGATATGCAAGTTCTATTGTATTTTGTCACTGAGTTTAGCTTATGAATCACATTTAATGATCAGTTCTGTAAAGCTGTCAGAAATGTGGTTTTGTCCGGTTCGAAGTTTTCTTGCTTTGGTGAATTTTCTGTTTGTATGAGTAATCACTTTGGCTTCCTTGAAAACAATTGCATTACATTGTTTCCAAAACTTGCGTAGCATTACATCCATTCACAGACTCCATGGTATGGTGGTTCTACCTCTACTCTAGCATGCTATCATCTGTACAATGGCCTTTCAAAGGATACATATGTTGAATTACAGTCAGGAACCAGTGTAGATAGTTTAGACTCTAGACTCTAGATACCCACTATGCTACCACAATTGAAATATTTCATGTTGATCATAATTGGCTGACCATGTTGAATGTGAGGTTTGTATGAACACAGACATAAGATACGATTGTAACATCTAAACTATATTTGATAACAAATTTCTCTATGGTTTCCAATTTTGTGTGTCACTAACTACTGGTCTCCTAGATCAAGCAAGGCACTTTGAGCTTCTGTTGTATACTAAGTTTAGGTTACAAAGAAAATTTAATCCAGCACCAGTAATGTCTACTAATAGAGTTGGGCTTCAGTGTAAACAGTACTTCTGTGAAGATTGAACTGGCACCCTTGTGGATGCTGTCAATATCTTGCATTATGCCACGAGATCAAATTAAATTTTCAGGCCTCTATACCCCATGTGAACTTTTTCGTTGTTTCTTTGCAATCTTTCTGTTGATTGGGCATACCAAGTCTATCAGATGGCCACTTTAGAGCCTCATTTTCCAGCAGTATGTTCTTGTTTTATTCTCTCAAATTGTAAATATCTCTTTTCTCACATGTTTGTCAACTTTTCTTACTTATCTGTTCCATGCCAGCATTTAGATTTTCTATGTAATAAGCACAGTGAGCTTCAATCCATAATACTAGTTGTTTTGTGATGGGCCTGTTACTGCTCAAACTCTCACTACGTGGAAAAGTCTAAACCATAAATGTAAGAGCCTACAGGCAACTACTAGGCAAGCTACCCACTATCACCTCAGTGGCCTTGACCCTCTCTTTAAACTAAGGAAATGGGGTCCTAGCCTAAGGGGGTGTCCCTAAAAGATCAACTTAGCCAAAGCGTTGTAGTGTGGGAGAGTGAAATTAACTTAGTTGATGTGTTTTATCCAAACAAGTTGATTTTCTTCAGTCATGTGAACAAAGTGTTATGAAGCATGCAAAAATTGGAAATGTGTGAAACTTAGAATATGACTTGCTTAGAAGATTTATCCAACTCAACTATACACCAGAAAATTAAATAACATCAAGGAAATATCATGCCCATGTAAAAATTGAGATAATTTATCCACCCAAAGAATATTCCATGAACATGTAAGTTTAAGAGACCCTTAATGTGTTTGAAATAGTGCATGGGAGTTGAACCATAAAGAGATTGCTTGCCAAGTGAATGTTTAGTTATGCCACAATATTGCTCAATTATTTAAGAAGAAATGTGAAATCATAAACATTGGACAAGTACTTCAGTCACTATGAACTAGCAAGCATGAGATAGCATTGATGACACTAATAACAGAGTCCTATTTATAGAGAGACTTACAAGTTACTACATTTTTTGGAAAGCAACAAAAATATAAATATCTAAAGCAATAAACAAATTAACAAGGGTAAGAGAAGATCACGCCTAATTATTAATATTGAAGGATGTCTCACTTGATGCCCTTAATCCAATCCTTTGCATGCATAGGATTTGCTCCAATTCACACAACTATTCACCAATTTGCCTCACAAAACATAAAAAAGAAATATCCTCCAAAATATGCTCCAAGAAGAAGAAGAATTCTATTATATCTCACTCAAAAACCATCAAAAATGAGAGGGGAGCCTCTTTTTTATAGAGTTCTAGGCTCAGTTACCTCAAATATTCTAGTGATCATGTTTGATGAGTCAAACATATAAAATAATATTACAAATTCTGGAATTGGTCATCAAAATAATATTTTAACCTTCTCATGAGAGTGTCAAAACCCTTAGGGTACATGCCTAGGAGAGATATCCATCAATTAATAGTATAAAATAAGAGAGAAGGTGCCCTCAAGAGTGGTGCTAAGTTGTTGCTGTTAGATTTTCTTAATTTTTCAGAGCAATAGATTTACCAATGTTCTTAGATCTTCTTTTACATTAACAATTATATCAAGTACTGAAAATATGAGCAGCATAAAGAAGCATAAGAAGACATGAGAGTTTATCTTGGGAAAACCCCAAACCAGGGGAAAAACCCAACCAACCTTTCTTAGATAGATTCCATCAATAATATAATCCAACCATGGACCAAATCTTAAGAGCAACAAATAATGAAGAGAAACCCTAACATAAGGATAGCGCACCAGATAGAGCTACCATACCAAATAGCTGCAACAACAATACCATACAGAGATAGCGCACCTCTTCCAAGGAGAGAGCACAAGAAAAATCTCCACCAAGAATCTCCAAGAGCTGTAGTGCTGCGTCTTCCTTCCTTCCCTCAGATGAGCGCCTTCTTCTTGAGTGAGAGATGAGTGTGTGTCTCCAAATGAGCAAGACGTTTCCTTATTTATATCCTTCAAGTCACTTTAGCCGGGCCGACTTCTTCTCTAGGAAATTCTATTTTCCCTTTATATTTTTCTTGTGGGCCGACTTCTCTTTCTGGAGGTTCTAATTTCACTTTATTCTTTTTCCGTGGGCCGACTTCTCTTTCGGGGTGTTCTTCCACTGTTCAATGGTCTTCCTTTGACTTATGGAATCTTCTTCTCTTCTAAGAAAGTTTGTCTAGGAGGAAAATACCTCTCGCAACTACCAAAACATCAAACACTCCCTCTTAGCTAGGGAGGTATTCTTTCACGATGTTTTCTTCTAGTAGTCCAATGACTACCTTGCAATCAACTAGTAGCCCCAGGCTACCACCATGCCATCAGTAGCTCAAATCTTTTGCCATATTCTCTACGACTATACTGCAATCAACTAGTAGCACACAACTACTACCATGCAATCTAGTAGTCTCCATGACTACATAGCAATCAACTAGTAGCACACAACTACTACCATGCTGTCCAGTAGTACACAACTATTGCCATAGTCCTCACAACTATATGATGTCTCTCCTTTCCCAGTAGTCTTATTCACACCCATCCATCTCACATGGCATGGGCAAGACTGCCACCACAGCCCCATTCACACCTGGCCACCTCACATGGTTTAGGCAAGGCTACACCATGGTCCAAGGCTACAAGTCTTATTCACACTTAGCCACCTCACATGGCGTAAGCAAGACTTGCACCATGCTGTGATGTTTCTCCTCTCCCAGTAGTCTTTTTCGCACCTAGCCACCTCACATGGCGCAGTCAAGACTACAATCATAGCCCCATTCACACCTATCCACCTCTCATGTCTTAGGAAAGGCTATGCTACAGGTCTTATTCACACGTAGCCACCTCACATGGTGTAGGCAAGACTTGTACTAGGCTGTGCATTACTCCCTCAGTCACATGACATGACTGATCTGGGAAACCCTTGGACAAAGGGGAAGCCTATTGGAGGAGAAACATCACACCTCCCTCTCAATGAGGGTGGACATTCTGCATCACGCCAAGCTTGTCTCTGAAGTACTCATACTTCACTCTAGACAGAGGCTTGGTGAGATTGTCTGCTATCTGCTCATCTATGGATATGTACTAGAGCTCCACAACTCCTCTTTGCACCATGTCTCGGATGTAATGGTATTTGATATCTATGTGCTTCGACTTGTCATGAAAGACAAGACTCTCTAAAAGCTTTACGCAACTTTGATTATCACAATGCATCAAAGTTGGCTCCAACTCTAGATCAAATAACCTTGCAAGCAACTTCCGAAGCCACACTGCTTCACCGCTTGCAACACTGGCTGCAATATACTTTGCCTCTGCTGTACTGAGTGCCACTGGCGTTTGTTTTCGGCTCAACCACGAGATCATACCTGATCCCAAATTGAAGCAACATCTTGATGTGCTTTTCCGGTCCACTGCACTCCCCACCCAGTCAGATTCTGTAACATTGCAGCTTCACTTTTCCATCCGAGACATATCTAAGTCCATATCCAACTGTACCATGCAAGTACCTCAATACATGTTGTTATCGCACAATCTATACTTGCCCAAAGCCTAAAGGCAAGTAGGCCTAGATTGACGTAACACAGAGGTAGTCCTATCACTGTCACCCCAATAGGATACAAAATATGCCGCTGAAGCAACCTCCACCAATGATACAAAATATGACCAAAAAATTTGATAAGTTGAAGTGAGCAAAAGAGCATGAAAATGATACTACCAAGTCATCCTGTAAAATTGTCACCTTCACCCTTGGTTGGCCAAGGGTCAAGTAAACAATGAGAGTAGCACAAAATAACATGTACAATAACAAAATGCCCCAAGATTTGCAACTGGTACATAGAAGATCGATGGGTGTCATCTTGCAAGGTGTCATGAACCAGTCCTCAGACACCCCATACAATATATGGTGTAACATCACCTACTATGCTCTTGGCGCTCTTGTGGGTTGTTCTTTTTTTAAGTTGTCATTCCTTTGTTCGAAGATGGCTTTCTACTTTTGAGCATTTCATGCAGATGAGGGATGGCATTATTGTTAGAGCCATGTATACTCATCAACACTGGATGCATAGCCTCAGGATTCCTTTAGGCCATCTCAGAGTTTGTTCACATCGGCTTTGGGTTGAGATAGATCATCACATTTCGAAATCAGAGAAGATGTGTCATGCTCGTCATCTGCTAGACATCAAGTCGGAGGAGCACCTTATCTTTCATTGCCCTATATATAATGAGATTAGGGGGAACTTCCATTGTCTTTACAAAGTTCGGAGAATCCCTTAGTATTTTCTTTTGATTCTTGTACCAAAGGTTTCTAGCTCTTTTACTAAGGAAAGTACAAAGTTTTAGGAGGCAGATTCTACAGAGTCTACCCAAGAAAAACCTTATAACGTTGATCACTTTGTTTTTTCTCTCAATCTTTGGTGGAAGATGACCTTAAGTGCCATGTAGAGTCCCATGTGATATCCACTTCCAGATCAATGAGACGTTGCATTTCTTCTAGGTCTACAACTAGAAGACCTATTCTCACTAGAGCCTTGAAGAGGCTTTGCTCATGACATAGTTAAACTATTTGCCCTCCCAATGTCTTGACTTCTTAGAGTCCCATCACCGAATTCTCCTCAACGAACTTGAGTGTTAGGAGAGTTGCGACAGATGGTCGACTTCTACCCATGATCACCCATCCCAGTGCCCTCATCACATATTTCTATTTGAAATAGATTATCAGACAATGCATCTGTCCCTTCTCGAAGATTGATGACCTTACTGAAGAGTCCTCTTCATCTTCCTCTCCTCATTCTGCTTCTGCTTCTAGAGCTCATGTTCTTTGACACCAACATTCTTTTGTTCATCATGTGTTTTAAATTTGTTTTATTTTCTATTACTATTTTTTTTCCAAGGAAAAATGTGTAATTTTATATCATTAGATGAGAACAAAATTACATTTTGTAGATACACTTCCAGAGTGTATTCCTGTTCAACATCCTGATCAGCTGTTTTCCTGTAGATTTGCTGCATAGCACAGAGAAGTCCTTCCTGTAATAGCCGCTGTGATATCAAATCTGTTAGGATTTTACAAAAAACGTTTCACAATATAGCTTCTTTCAGTATATGTTTGTCTAGTATGTTCACAAAAAGGTTTGTTGAGGATGTTCCTGAATATGATCATTTAGGAACTCTGATACTTTCCATAGGCCCAAGTCCAAGTTTGCGCCTTCTTTCGACCTCCGGTCCGCTTCTTTGTTTCATTCCTTGTAAACATGTCAGCAGGTAAGAGAATCAAAAGTGGTCTGTAAGAATTTGATGTCTTCCACTATATTAGCAAGTCTTATATTTGTACATCATTGTGTGCCATTTATCCAATTTATGACATGCTTTGAATCTCCGAAAACAGTAAGTGTTTTACAGTTCTTTTCAAGGGTGAAGGCAATGAGTAGTTTGAGGCTCATCAATTCAGCATAGTTGTTTGTTCCCGTTCCTAGTCCAGAAGTCAGGGTAAAAAAGTGGGATTCTGAGAAATATAGAATCCCTCCTCCTCCACATCTATTGTTTTGGGAAGCTCCGTCAAAAAAACCCCAAGGTTTTGTTTTGTCAAATTCTTCCTCCTGTAGAATTCTAGACTTGACTCTCCCTACAGTGGGTGAGTATGTGGAGTAAATGGAAAGACTTTTAAGTGCTGTGATTTCTGGTGCCACAGAAACCTCATTAAAAATGAGGGTGTTTCGTGCCAGCCAAACACCCCAGATTATCATCAGAGGTAGAGCTCTGAAAACCTTATTTTCTCTGTTCATCCACCAGTTCTGCCAAGCCTGTTCCAAAGAAAGGTCAATCCAATTGTTGCATAGTTTCAAGTGTCTTGACACTTCAGTCCAGACCTCCTTGAAGTAGTGACATTCCAGGAAAATATGGAAAGTTGATTCTCCTTCTGATTTACAAAGAGAGCACCTACCAGTGCCAGAAAAGTTTCTTTTATTTTCTATTACTATTATCTATCTCTTTAGCTCATTTGCTTCTTGTGTGTTTGGAGTTACTTTTGCAGTCCAGCTATGTACTTACACCAAGTCCCATTGACCTACTATTTTTTCGTAAAGAAAACCTTGTTGGAAAACCCAAGCGATGCTTTCACACGTTTGTGGATGACATCCCTAGCAAACCCACCGGCGTAGACTAGTGTGCCTCACCGAGAGGGATTCAAACTGGGCACCTGCTAGCATGGAACTAGCCAAATGTCCAGCAACATTGGCGACAACCGGTTGAGCTAACCCTTTGGGCTCCTGTTGACCTACTATTGTGGTCATTCATAGGGCAGTAATACAATTATCTTATCTTCTCTGATCTGTTATTGATTGTTTGCTCTTTATTCTTTATTGCTTTCTGTTCAATTTGCTATCATTTTTTGTTGGGTACTGTGCCTCTTGTTTCTTTTATATTTAGCTAGTTGGTGAGATTAGGTTTAGTTTAGGGATGAATTATGTTAGGGTTTTTCTTGTGTATTATTGCTGAGGCGAAAAATACTAGAGGAAAATGGCTTCTAATGTTTGTGCTGGGTATATGTCACCAATCTTTGGTGAATCCAGATTTAAACCCTTCACATATCCCACTTTCTGTGGCTCAGGAGATTGCCCCTAATTGGAGTCTTTAAGAACTTTGGTTTGAGAACTGTTTATATGGTGAAACCTTTTGTATTTTGTGACTTTGTCTAGAATTCCTGGATATGCACAGTTTATATGGAAACGCTGTAAACACAGAATGAATTGGCTGTTTTTCATATCAGGAAGGATGTTATTCCACATGCAGGTGTTATCATCCTTCAACTTACCTTAGATGGATACTATCATGAATTGCATCAGACCTCACATATTGTAGAAAGAATCTAATTGTGCTATTTGGGTAAATTCTGTATGAAGAAACATTAAATCATACATACCAGTGGAGAAACTAGTGGTAAAAATGAATGTTTTGTTTTTAAAATCATAATTCAAAAGTTTGATTGACAGAAGCCAATGTTTTTTTGAAATAATTGCTTAAGATCCCAACTTTAAACCCTTTCTTTTTGTTTGCTCTTGCCAGGTTTGAGAAAGCACCTGGATAGGTTTTTTTGCTCTGTAGATCAAGATGGTGATGGAGAAATTGAACAACATGAAGCAACAAAGGTTATAAATAAATTTGTTTACATTGTCTCATTAGGGAAATTGCGTTTCCTCCTATGCTTTTTTTTCTGTCATTGTATTAATTTTCTTCAACAACGAATATTTGAGGCAGCTTTGCCTGGAAACTAAAATTTGCCAACGAAAAGTTCACTATGATTTCAACATAAGTTTTGTCATCTTTGTTAGAATTTTAGGGTAAGTTTAAAACAGCAGTCTCTTTTTATTTTTAAAGCAAAACTACTTTAGATCTGGAGTACAAAACAGCATATAGGTTTATAGAGGGCAGTGACAGTAGAATATAATTCTGATCTTAAGATTATAAAGGCATATAAACAATAAACCTAGATCTCAAACAGTAAAATGAAAACCCTATATATAACAGTAGAGATCTCTTAACAGTGATATGCAAACCCTCTAAATAAAACAGCAGAGATCTATGCAAATACTCCAACAGTAAACTCAGTCTGAATGCAATAAATAGGTTCAGATCACAGACATTGTTAACAGTTCTATAGAAGCAAATTAGAACTCAGATCATATACTAAAACTAAATCAAAACAATGATGAATGACACCTCTAAACAACAGTGGATCTAAGATCTGAACCAAACAACAATAATACAAGGCGTCTTCTTTATGACTGTGCTCAAAAGTAAATAACTCAGATCTGATCTTTAAGAGAGAAAAGTGAGAAACACATACCTGGTACTTTACCTTACCTTTGGAGATGATACACAGCCACAAAAGAAATAGGTCTGAGAGTTAT
>SNQJ01S0001765.1:9945-22596 GCA_010110895.2 Picea sitchensis | reverse complement strand
GCGTGGTGACCAGTGGTGACAGCGTTACCCACAAGTACTTTCACAGAAATGAGAAGGCTGGCTCGTGATGAGACCCCCTTTCCCTTGGCCATGCAACCAAGAGTCACTGCCTTGGTGTGGTAACTAGCTGGTGGCAATGTCATACTGCTAGGTACCCATGGACCTAATAGGTTGGCTCGTGATGGGACCCCCTATCCTCTGGTTAGGTCTTGTTTTATTACTTTTCCGGGTCCCTCTTGTTTCTTGCTGAGAAGCCTTTTATTGCTTTCTCGGGGATCCCTGGGCGAAGCATCTCAAGCTTTTATTCTTAGGCTTTTATCTTTTACCAACTTGCTTTTACCTTCTGGGCCTTTAGCCCCTTCTTCCCACAAGATAAGGTGCAATCCTGAAAATAGGTCAACCCAGTGCCCGGACAAGTGGAATGGGATAAGTGAGCGGGAAACAAGGTGAAACATTGGTGCTATGATGGGAGCGAACGATGGCTTTTCAGAAATCCCCCAGTGGCAAACCAAAACCTACAGACACAGGCTTGCTAGGGCACCCTGTCAATCCCCCCAAACATGGTCAAGTGGGCAATTGTAAGATCCAAGTAGTCGTTAGAAATAAAAGGAATCAGATGCACACATTCAATGGTTTTGATGATCAAAGTGACACATACCATGATACCTGGACTAATTACCTCATGGAGCAAGAACCATCTCTGACACAGGACCAAGCCGATGGTGATGGATGCTGTTGCTGCCGACAAGATAAAGATGCTGGACGAAAGAAAAGGTGGGCCCTCCAGGGCCATGCTAAAGTCAATCCTGCTCTCGGTACTCCATGTCTAGGACCTGTGGTCCTCGAGACACGATCTCCTAGTTATCCCTAAAAGTGAGGGATAACATCTGCCTCCAACTCGGGGACATGTGCTCACCGTAGAGCGTATGAGAACCTCAGCATCTCTGGCATAACCTACAGACCTGCTCGATCTCAATAGAAACATCGGTAACAAAATTGGGGTGGTAATGCCACCCCAATATACATACATACATACATACATACATACATATATATATATAGATAGACTGAAATAAAACAATCAATAATGTGAATGTGAAAGCAAACTAACATGCAATACACGAATGCAAGAATGCCTATTTATCTGCACTTACCTGTGGAGTCAGGTTCCCTCACCTTGGTGGGGTTTGAGGAGGTGCCTGCTGATCGGTAATGGGCGCCTTCTTCCTTCCAAAGTGGACAAATAGTAGGAGTCATCAACTGATTCTCTTCCAACTTTGAAAGGTTTGAGCCATGACTGAGTGCTTCCTTTGACATTAGTTGGCTCTCCCTTCTAGGTATCCCACATCCACACTCCATCTCCTTCCTTGTACTTCCTGATCTTGTACTTGGTTGTCCCTTGGACGACCCTGGTGTATTGTGCATTGGGAGGAGGTTGGGCTTCTGCTGTAAATACTTCCTGCTGGGACGGATGAATCTGTACATTGTCTTTTGGTCTTTTTAGTATCTTCATAGTCCCGGTTTCCTTGTCTTTGAATTCGTCTAAGAGTTGTTGGTATTCCTCTTTTTTGGGCCATTTGATCTGATCAAAGTCTTCTTCTGTTGCGAAAGGCATATCTTCTGGAGAATACTTATGAACAGTTTGTATGATCTCATCATGTGCCTTGTCATTTTTGAAGGGGTGACCAATTTTCTGCACATGGTTTTCGATTACTGACACATTTAGGAGATGGTCTATTATTCCAATTTTTAAAGGTAATTCCACAAATGTGAGGTCCATCTCGAGGGTGCCACCCAACATTGAAGCAAATTTCCTAGACAACAACATTCCCCACACATCTGGGACGTCAACTATCACAATGTCAATGTGGATTACTTTCTTTGGGTACTCTTTAAGGCAAACTTCCACATTTTCAACTACCCCATGTGTGGGTATGGCTTTAGATTCGAAGCCACACACATTCCTGTAAGGTCGTGTGACTTTCAACCCTAATTGTTGCATGACTTTAAGGGACATCATGTTGGCACCTGCCCCTGTATCCAACATGCAGTTGTTGAGGCTCTTGTTGTTCATTATTAAAGTCATGAAGAAGGGAGGATTTTCACCGTATTGGACCCTGAAGTGATCGACTTGCAACATGATAGGAGGGTCCATGGGTCCATCTGATCCTTGAAAGAAATTGTCAAAACGCTCTTTGACAGATGGCACCTTAATGACATCTTTTAGGGGAATGGTTACATGCATCTTGGATAGTGCCCCTTCAAAGTCAAAGTTCAAGTTAACCCTTTCAGTCTTGGATGTCTTGGGAAGCATTACATCCAAAGGTGGGGGTTTTGTTTGGTCAGCGGTAGGTTGGTTCAACTTCTTTCTTCTATACACTTGGAATTCTTGTTTCTTTAACTTTTCTTTAGATTCCTGGTCTAGGTTGTTTATTACCGCCATTCTGGCTGACCCGACTGCTTCTTTCATGGCCTCTTGATGCTCTTCAGCGGTGATATTTATTTGAGGGCCTTCCATGATGTGGCCTATGATGATCGTGACACATTTGCCATCCTTTTAGACACCCATGATAGCCACGACACATGAGGATATCAGTGGCATTTCAGATATGATGGAGGAGCCTTGTGTGAGGGATGCACACCATGGACATATGGATCCACAGACCCAGGAGGAGAGACATGACTTGGAGACAGTGGACCTTATACATACCTATCAGCATGAGGAGATTGAGTCACCTCTTTTGGAGACTCCATTAGTTGAGCAAGTTATGGAGATTGACAGACTGATGGGACACTTACTTCCAAGACCGACCTGTAGTGATGGGGATGCACTCTTTATTGGTCAGGATGACCATAGCACGTGTCTGGACACATCTGTATGGGATCCAGGCACAATTGATAGTAGCAGGATGAGTGCACAGGAGGATACAACTGCTCATACATGTTACAGTATGATTCAGAGGGAGGTAGCAGTTGGTGATGATGTGCAGTCGCATATAGGAGGACCTAGTAGCACAGTGGATAGGGATCAGTTCAATGCTTTATCTTCTGCAGAGAGTGTTGTTGGGGTTTTCAGGGTTGACACTAGCAGTGAGGGGCATGAGGTAACACCTTAGCATGACAGTGATCATGAGTCACGCTACTTGGCAGGACAATTGAGAGTCAGTGAGGACACGATCATGGCAGCCACTAGGTGCATTGATGACACCCATGCATTGGTGGCAGATTATTGCTGGAGGGCATCGATGTCACACGATAGTTCCGATGGGGGATTTGCCATGGATGACTTTCATACTCTCAGGGAGAGGATGACTATGATGAGGGCCGACTACCAACAATTGTTGATGGACAGAGACTATCTATTAGGGGTTGGCGAGATGTATCATAGGGCCTTGAAGGAGTAGGAGTTGGAGGTGGACAGGCTCACTCATGAGTTGGAGAGCACCAGAGGATTCTTGGGAGGCACACAGATAGCCCTTCAAGAATTAGAGTCCAGATCAGAGGAGCTTCTTGAGGAGATTCGTCAGAGATCCACTACATCTATCTTAGTGGAGAGTCAAATATATCCTTCAGTCACATTGCTAGAGGATGTTGATGGCTTAGTAGAGGAGCATCAGTTGATGGAGGAGCATGAGGAGTACCTAGGATCATTGATGAGTATGGAGAGTTATGATCCGGAGGCACAGGAGCTACCCTCCACGAGGATCTTTGAGATAGTCGAGCACTCACATACACATGGGGACTCCAGAGCCAAGGGCAGTTTGGAGGACACTTCCATGTGTGTCCCGGGAGCGGTTGACCTTCATATAGAGGTTGATCCAGTAGTACACCCATGATCCATGATGCTGCAGGAGTATACAGGAGATTACATGAGTATGCAGTAGCATACAGTGGTGAGTGATAGCTCACAGAGACATGCAAAGATGTACAGTGGGATTCAGAGGGGCGTATTGGCTTGCAGGGAGGAGACACACTTATTAGAGCATGGAGATGTCTCTCCTTTGCAACAACACATAGTACTGGGAGATCACCTTCACAGTAGCAACAACCATAGGGGTGATGATGATTGGGATTCAGTGATGATTACAAGCGAGTATTTACCATGGGTTTCGGTGGACGAGCTTTTGGTTGAATCCTTGGGATTGACCAAAGCATATGATACCTTCCAGTCCTATAGTCAGCCACAGATGTTTCTGTTAGCCTTTCCCGACACTTTTATCATTGACAACAACACGAGGAGAGATAGACAGTGGCAGAGGACATGGAGAGTGGGTAGGCCGAGACCACCTAATAGGAGTGCTTTTACGGCATACAACAAGATAGGGGTGGATCATCATAGGTAGACAATGATCAACAGTGTGATGGTGAGCATCATAGGCCAGGGGATAGCAAACATCTCAGAGGGTGACACAGATACAAATTCTCATGAGGATGAGCACGGAGGGCTTCCGACAGTGATCAGTATGACATAGGAGCAGTTAGCAGGGATTGAAAGTGATAAACTTCCAAGTTTTCCATGGGATCTGGGAGTTCATTTTGTTAGTAGGTTGTTTTACCTCATGATGACCCAAGTTGCGCCAGAGAGCCACATACTTCATTTTGGGTTGGTTTTGAGTGGGCTTGCAGTGACTTGTCCTATGGAGCGAGACAACTTCTCCTTTTTGATCATCATGATCGAGCATGGAGATGGTTGGGTAGATACTATTTCCACAGAGGTTCTTTTACAAATGCAGCTTATGGACAACAGATCCAGTCGCCACAGGTATTCCAACTTGAGGGCCCAGGAGTGGGGGATCCAATATGTATACATAGAGCAGACAGTCAGGGTTAGAGTAGTGCAGTGCCAACATGGTGACCCTTGGCAGAGACTAGCATGGGACCCAGGGATTACAGGGTTGAGCATTTCATTGACTGATAGAGGCGAGTGGACCCTTGCAGGGGAAAGTTATTTTGACTTTCCATTGAGATTCATTGTTGAGGAGAGCACGCCACTTGAGGGTGATTCATGGAGGTCTTGCAGTACCTCACTATGGCAGCAGCATGTGCAGTTGGTGGAGACTGTGTTGGTCTTGGTATGGACTTGGAGGATGGACTCATTCCGGGTTGAGGCCATGTGTCATGTGCAGGAGATTCATGGTGTTGATAGATTTTAGGATTATGCTTCACATGGTATTGCAGTTCACGTCCTGATATGGGATCCAGGGGGTGGAGTGTATGATAGTTTATCTTTGGATGGAGCCTACCGTGTGACCTACAGGTGGACATGGGACCCTGGTATTATATTTGGATTGATTCAGTTATTGCTTGAGGACTAGCAATATTCTAGCAGGGAGGACTGAAATGTCCCCACTTTGGGACATCATTATGTTACAGAGTATTATGATGACCAGAGTAGCCAGATGGAGGTTATAGCGAGTACAAGGGTTATTGAGGGGTATTTTGGGGTCCGACTTGCATCGCTCATCTTATTTCATCATTATGATCCATTCCGCACAACTTGGCTTTGGTTCCGTTGCATTCCGACGATTTCCATGATTTTGAGTTATTTTGGGCTATAGGTTAATTAAATTCACTCAGGAGGTCATATTGGGCATAATAATTGGAGGAACCTTTTAGTGTAATAGCTCATTGGAATCGGGAGGAACAACACTACAGGATAGGATGATGACAAGTGACTTTCGGTGGCCAGGGAAGCCACAAGGAGAGATAAGGTACTTTTCAGAGGTAAAATAGTTAATTAATTAATTAAAGTGATTTAATTAATTAATTAATAATTAATAAAGTAAAAGTCACTTTGGAGAGACAAGGTGAACAGGAAGGAATAAAGAGAGACAAGGGCCTCTATTCTCTCATTCATGTTGATTATCAGTTTTGATATCTGGCTTCTAGCTAGTGAGCCCATGCCTTGGGGGTTTTGAGGGTTTTGACTTAACAAACCGTAGAGATCAGCTCGATGGTGAAAGATCCCACCCAACCTGATCCAAGCTTGGTCACAGAGGTGAAAGATTCCTCCCTCACCATTCTACATCAGATCTACTCAGTTTCAAGAGAGTTCTACACCAACCATAGGTATAGGAAGAGAGAGGGCGCACCATTGAGGGTTTCCAGAAAGGGGGGCGCACCATTGATGGGAGGAAGGTTCGATCTAGGAGTATGAGAGGGCTTTTGGAGGTTTGAGCACTTGGGTTTTTCTTTTAGGGCTTTGACCATCATTTCCAATGCCTTTTGAGAGAGTTATACGGTCCAGATGATTCCTTAGAGCATTGGCACAAATTGGAGAGAAGGAGGGCGCTATTGGGATTCAAATCTATTCAGTTTGGAGGGGTTATACTTCAGATCTGACTCGGAAACTTCACCAATGAGGTAGCAATGCCTCGATCTATCATTCCAGTGGTTTTTGGGATCATTTGGAGGTCTCTAGGAGAGAGGTCGAATTATTGGTCTTCATTCATCCAGGAGGGCGCAAGCCAGATCAAGGGTTTGTGCATTTGGTGGGTCAGAACTTCTACATTCATCTTGAGACTTCACCCAGAGTTTGGTATTGCCCCGATCTACATTTTGGCATCTTCATCGGAGGATTTGGAGGTCTTGAGCAGCAAGGCCAAATTATTTAGGGTCTTCAGTGTTCCAACAAGGCGTAGCTTATCCAGCTTGAGGCTTGGCACTTCAGAGGACAGGGACCTCAGTGTGTTGTTCATCTATTGCATTCAGGAGGGCCTTTGGAGGCCTTTAGCTTCTCTTCTTCATCTTGTGTGGGAGTTATCTCCATTTTGCTATTAGATCTTAGCTATATTGTACCAGATCTGCAGATCCATTATATCAGGGTCTTCTTCTATTATGAATAATATTAGATCTGAGGTATTTCGAGTTATCTCTTGTGTTGTGGATCTTGCATCTGGTTGAGGTATGTTCCATTGCTATATCTTCTTGATTATTGCTGCAAACACACATATAAATCATCATATTAAACCCTAGTACAACCTAAAGGACCAAATAAGCAAAGTGTTTGATGAAATGCCACAACCAGAAAACAGTTGAAAAATACATGCAAAATGTGATGTTCCTGGCATCTTGGCTTGGGAACATTACAAGAAGACACTCCGTCAATAATTATCATTGAATTTATTGAAAAAGAAAAATCATTTGAATCACCTCACTACTGATTGAATTTTCTATCATTAGGTAGAATGGCAAACTTTGTGGATGGAATACTTATGATTTCAATCTATGGTGGCAATGAAGACCCAAAGAAACATTGGGTCACATGCAATATCACGTGGAAATCCAAATCTACTTGAAGTGAAGTTCAATAGATTGCAAAATTTGGTTCTTCTCTCATATTGAGAGATATGAAATGGTCCTTGAAAATATCTATGATGGTTGCTACCCCCCCATGCCTAGGGGTAACTAGAGGAGATCATGTCTCATGGCCCACAATGAAGACAATGATCCTGACGATGATGATCAACATATCCACTCATGGTAGCCCAATAGCCCCTCTCAGATGTCTTTCTCACTCTTGATTAGCGAAGCTCATCACATCCAATCAACACAATCTCTGGGAGATGGTGGTCCATCATCATCATGAGGTACATTAGTCCTTATTTCATATGAAGTGTTGTGCTTAATGTATTAGGCATGTGAATGAGGATCATTGGTTGAAGTTGGATAATGAATCATAATCTCAAGAAGTTATGCTTGTTGCCTTGTTTCACCTTGGTGGCCATCATTTGTACTTTAGTCTTGTGTTTTCATCCCCAAGGAAAAGGGGTATTACTGGGGGGCCCTCACAAGGGTAACGTTCCATTTCCCCGCCATACTTAACACTTACCATCCTGCAACCCATCATAGTGTACTAAACTTCGGTAATGGGTCATGGTCGTTCTCTCATGAGAAGAAGGGATAGAATGTCGAGGTTGATGCAGTTGCTAATAACAAATGATAAAGAAAGAAAGAAATGGGATAGCAAGGACATTTAAAAGCCATAGTCCATACTTGAGCTTTACCCTTTTTGCATTCGCTCCAGCCCCAAAGCAATGAATGGTAATGCTTGAAACCTTATAAAGGGGACTTGCAAATTGATAAAGGAAAAGATAAAAGGTAGATTAATGGGTTTGGAAAAACGTAGCGCCTAGAAAGGGTTAATTCAAGAGCAAACACACTCCGCAAAGACCATCATAGGGATGGACCAAATGATTCCATAAGCCATGAAGTAAGCCCAACACATTTCACTATCGCAATTACTCTTGAAGGGTTCTTTCTTTCCTGCTTCCCTTGGGACGCATCCCTCTACTTGGGTCTTTTCTTTCCTGCTTTGTTTGGCACACCTAATAGGGTTTGATGATGGTCCTCCCATACTTAAACTTGCCAACTTACATAAAGTCTTGAGCTAATGTGAAGTTTGAAGGGGATACTTGATGTGAATTGTTGATGTGGCTTCTATGTTAAGTAATGACTTACTTTATATGATCTAAGGACTCTTATACCTTGTGAACATTGGTCTTACTTGATTCCATAACTTTGATTGATCTGTATGCACCTGACATGGTTCTTTGAAGGATGTTGTGCATTTATTTGCAGGGTATGGCACGTGTGTTGTAGAGCATTGAGTCATTTGATGTTTTCACATACTCAAAAACAGGCTCTGACATCTTCTGGACCTTGGATGATGAACATATGGGCTTGCATTTGACATATATGGTCATGATGGCACACATGTGGGCAGAAAGCCCACACCTTGGACAATGCACCCACACCTTACTCAACCACTTGAGGGAGGATGTTGCACTTGGTTTGGCTTGGAAACTACTCAGAGAGGTGGTACATGATCATTCCACCTTGGATAATGGCTCTTTCACCCTGACGTTGGGCTCTTGGATGATGACATCATGTGCTAGGGTTTGATCGAGATGATGGGTTTTGTTTGCCACTTGGACACCATATGATGATTTGAGGCATGGCATGGCACTCTTCCACCTTACTTGCACCTTGGACGATGACATGTGGTCTTGGAGGCCCCCCTTCACCTATCAGAGGCTTGACGTCACCACACGTGTGACCTTATGATGTTTATTTTGCATGATTGATCATTTGTAGAGGCTATTTGAGGGGTTGGCCCCACTTGTTATCATGGATTAGTGTCTTTTCACTTTATTATTGTGGATTATAGTGCTTGGTTACCTCCTATAAAAGGAGGGAGTGCTCAACTCATTTTTTCATCATCACAACTTGCTCTACCTCTCCTATTCTCTTGGAGTCTCTTGTGCGCACTACTTGGAGTGATTTTGGATGGACGTTTCTCTTGTTGATGGTGGATTCTTCTTGAATTAGGGTTTCCTCATACTAATGCGCATAGTATGTAAGTGTTTGCATTAATTGCATGTGGTTTTTCTTGATAGATCTTGGTAATTTGCTCTATTAGAGTGGTAATTTTGCATGTTGTCTTGATATTTCTGAAATCTTGAAACCCTAAGAGGAAGGATTAAGAGTGGTTATCCCCTTCCCTTGTTTTCACCTTGACTTGTTGAAGCATTTAAGATTTGCTCTAAGGGTTAGGAGCTATGTTGCACGGGGACCCGTCCCCCCCAAAAAACCTGAGTACCCGCTGTTCCCGCATTCCGGGGACATAGGGACCCTTAGGAAACTTATCCAAATTGTTGGGGACTCCATTGGGGACTAGGGGACTTACTGGCCGTCCCCAGGACATTCCAAACAGATTTCAGGGACGTTCCAAACAGTTTTCAAGGATGTTCTGGGCAAATTTCAAGGATATTTTGGGCATATATCTTCAATCTTGACAATCATGGAAATTGATGATTGGACAATAAGATCATTTTTTCCATCCATTATTTTTGTATTGCATCGAATCTAAATCTTTTGTGAAAGCTGTAGCTCAAAACATGGGTTTAGTATGATGGGTTTTGATTTGGGTTTTAACTTTTTGGTCATTTAAATATTGTATTTTCAGCAACAAGGTTACAACAAGCAAAACTTCCATGTCAAAAAAACAAGAAATGCAACATTTCAAAGGGCTGATCCTTGTGGTTGCTACTCTTGTTCTTCTCATTTTTCTGGTCATCTTAGCTTTTACATATTGTACATGGGTTTCCAGGAGTCATTCAATTATAGTGCTTCCACCATCCCAACCTCAAGCATTGTGGAAACAATCAGATAGTAGTGACTTCGATTGGGTATCAAATGTTTGAATAAATTCCTATTCAATCACCTTCTTAATCTGGAATATGAATCTAATCTCTTTATAGAACGAAAGTGTTTTATAGTGGTTTTCAACACAGCCATAAAAATCTGCAAAACCTATTGAGAAGGGAATGCCTTTTATGTTTTAACATAATCGTCATTAACAAGAAATATGAGGAAGAAAAACTGCTATAGAGACATTTCTCACTTAAGTTTCCTAAAGATAAATTGCATTTTTCTCTTGTCTAGCAGCCAATAATGAAATGCCACTCGACCCTTTTTTAAATCGCTCGAGCTTTTTCAGAATTGGCAAGTGTAAGGGCTGTGCATAATATTGTATAGTATAACTTGTTATGCTTACAAACTTGAAGCAACTACAAATGTTTATGGCGAATTTTAATATTTTTTAATATATATATATATATATATATATATGTATATATAATTTCCGTCCCCAACCCGCCGTCCCCTAAAAAATTTGGGGGTGCGCTCTAGGTGTCTCGGGGATGCGTCCTCCCGTCCCTACCATTCCCCTGTCTTGAAAACCAATGCAACATAGGTTAGGAGTGGCTATCCTCTTAGGGTTTCTCTTAGCTAGGGTTTGATTCTAGGGGTTAGGAGTGGCTATCCCCCTAGGTTCAAGACCTAGTTCAGTTCAACTTCTTTGCTAGATGCATTAGAGAAAGTGGGACGACACCTTGGGTTTATGAGTGGATAAACTTTAGTGGCCTTCCTTTGAGATTTGACCTAGTTCTATGAGTGGATAGCTCTAGGGTTCAAATTTTCACCTTCTCTCTTGCTTGGCCTCCTTGAATGCATTATCTTGACTCCATTATCCCTAGGAAAGTAGACGGCATGAGTCTTTGATGATTGTGATGCTTTATACTCTCAACAAATCTCAAAACCCTCACTTAAATTAGCTTTATGACATCATTGGAATGCTAACTATACCTCAATGCTTTGCATATTCATTGGATAACTTGCTGCTGTCATAAAGTGAATGCTACGGCCATTAGAGCTGCAATTTATTGCTGCATACTTACTTAATAATGCGGCAAAACTTGCTGAGAAATCTTGTTTAGCAAATGGATATTGTTCCCCTTGTTATAAGCTAAATTCTAAGACTCAATTGCTAATTTTCTGGGTTGTTTTTCCTATTGCTGTTATAAAATACTTATTGCTGATAAAGATTGGTTTACTGCTGCAATTTTACAACAGTAATTGGTTTTACTTGATATCTAGTGTCTAAAGGGAAATGATGTGCAATTGAACTTAGTAATTGATCATTATATGCATTGGAAAGTTTCTTGTCTCCCATAGGTTGCTCAATTACCTTGCACAAACAATCTCACCCTTCATATTTTCCTAAGACCTAGCCTATCACTTCTAAGTGACCAAGATAGGGGGTTGTAGGCTTGGCTAATCTTGCTATTTGATCCATTGAGGTCACTAGGGAAGCCTCCCTTGTATTGGACTTCTTTCCTTCACTAAAACGAGGGAAGTATCTGCTTAGGTGATAGTGGTAGATACCTCCAATTGTTACACAAGATTGACATCTTGTGGAAGGCTTTGCACAAGTACAAATCATATGATAACAATGGAAACACATATACAAAAGAAGACACAGAGAATTTCATTGCATCCTTTTGTTACCATGATGACTGTTATTGACCATTCTGTATGAAGATTTAACACATGGTTTTCATGATAACAACCAGTGGAGAGTGCATTACTCGGGCAGGGGAATGTGGCTCATGTTGTTCTTGTGAAGTTATCTGGAGATTACATGTAGCTTGTTCCAGTGGTGAAATGAAGGGATGACAAGCTAAGTCACAGGGTTCGCCGAACCTCAAGCTTGAGGTTCGAAATTCGGCGAACCCCATCAAAAAAATCAAATTCGAACAGGTTCGGCGAACCTTAAATTCGAACCCTAAGGCGAACCCCAAGGCGAATTCGAACTTGAAGTCGAATTCGAACCTCAAGTCGAACCTCAAGCCGAATTCGAACTGAAAGACGAATTTAATGGCGAATTTAAAAGGTGGGTCGAATGAGGTTCGACGCGTCATTAAGATTTTAGGCGGGTCGGATAAGGTTTAGCTTTTCCCGCGTTTAAGGCGAGGGTCGGGTAAGGAAGCTTTTCCCCTATTTTTTCTCGGATTTCCCCAGCGGCGCGATTTTACTCTGCAACTGTTAAAAACTCCAACTGTTAACCCTTGGCCTGTCGGCGATTTTAAACTCCAACTGTTAACGCGGGCGGCCTGTCGGCGAGTGAACACGCGGGCGGTCTGTCGGCGAGTGAACACGCGGGCGACCTGTCTGTGAGACTGTGACAGTGACGGAGTTCATTTTCTTGCAGCTGAGTTTCTTTGCAGGTGGCTGAGTTCTTTTATTTGCAGCTGAGTTTTCTTGTTGGCGGCGGAGTTTTGGTTATGTGTGGGTCGAATTTCTTTGAGG
>SNQJ01S0001764.1:500764-510946 GCA_010110895.2 Picea sitchensis | reverse complement strand
GCCCCATAACATATCTGGGGTCTTATCCACCAAGGTACAAGACCAAGGATCAACCCATGCCTTAGACATGGGTACCCTGGAACACGTCCAGGGGCCCTAGACATATCTAGGGACTTTAATTGCTTGGTCCCAAACCAAGAACCCCAGTCATCTACTGGGGGCCCTTACAAGGGTCTTTACTGCTTGGTCCCAGACCAAGAACCCTAGTTATCTACTGGGGGCCCTCTCAAGGGTCTTTACTGCTTGGTCCCAGACCAAGAACGCCAATTATCTACTGGGGGCCCTTACAAGGGTCTTTACTGCTTGGTCCCAGACCAAGAACCCTAGTTATCTACTGGGGGCCCTTACAAGGGTCCTTTGCCATGGCTCTGACTATTTGGTCCCAAACCAAGAAACCCAGGAGTGTACTGGGGGCCCTAGTTCACAAATAGGGTCTTAAGCCATCCTGGGAGAATGGCTCTTGCAGCTGCATTAAATTCAACAGTGTGGATGATCATTGTCATATGCTATATTGTTATGAGGTGATGTTGTTTTAATTGCTTGTTTTTCAATTGTTAAAGTGGAAAGGATCTTTTAAACTAGTGTATTTTCTAGATCGTTTTGTCTTTCTTTTACATATGCAGTTAAAGATTTGCATGCAATTTTTTCTTAATTGCATGCTATCTAGATTTCATCTGTAGGCAGCACCACAATTTAACAATTTGTTGAAAGTATTTGAACTTTGAAGCATGCAGGATCTCATTTGCTTGGAGAGGTGGTTGAGCTAGTTTGCATCTTCCACAACTCCAAGATTCTAAAGACATAGTCCCTCCTCAATCCACCGGAAGACTCCATTGCCCAAGGGTTCCAAGCTTTACAAGCTTCTCTTTCTCTCCTAAAAAAAAATTCAAATATTTCTTGGTTCTTTCCAATTGCATGCAAGTAGATTTAGCTTATAATTACAAATCAAACATAAATCTTTACTTGTGCATGCATGCAATTTATAGATCTAGATTGCATGTTAAACTTACTATCATCTAGAGCTAGATCTATCATTAAAGTACACTTCTAGCAAGCACTTCTTTCAAAATTT
Organism: Picea sitchensis; assembly: GCA_010110895.2. Lineage (NCBI taxonomy): Eukaryota > Viridiplantae > Streptophyta > Pinopsida > Pinales > Pinaceae > Picea > Picea sitchensis. The sequence goes on along the minus strand of SNQJ01S0001764.1, from coordinate 509,874 downwards.
TAAGGCTAAAAGGTAGAGTTGATTGTTGAAGCTTTTAATTACATATCTGGCAATCTTAGTGCCTCATTGTTTGTTGTCCCGGACAGCAAACAAAATTCACTAAGAAAGCTAGCATATAGCTTGCTTTCTTGGTTGATTTTCATTAACTTTTGCTTAGCTTTCACTTATTAATTTTTGGGTTTAGTCTAACATTGTTTGTAGGTTGTCCCAAAGTCATTTTGGGGCATTTTCTTCCACAATAGCTTGTTGTTTTTTGCAAGTTTGCAAACATCCAAGGGGACACTCTGCCCGAATTTCGAAGATTCGAAGCATCTGGGACCACCCAAGGCTTCCAATCTAATTTTCTCTCAATAAATTTGTAAATTTGTGGCCTTAAGTATTAAAGGACCACAAATATTCTTCCAAAAATTATTGTAACCGAAAAGAAAGAGTGGGATAACCCACTAGGACTGCAATCCCACCAGGGGCTGGGGGAAACTGTCTCATTTTCGTGTTTGTCTCTTTTTCTTGCTTTCATTTCATTTTTGCAAAGTTAAAATAAACCCAGGCACCGCAAAACATTAGATAGATTTCAATTTCTAGATTAGATTAGTTTAGATTTCATTGTTGCATTTCCTTTCAGTTATTTCAATTTAGCAAATAAACCTTCCCCTCAGTAGCTTTAGTATGCTCTGGCCCCTTGCGAGCTTTGCTTGATCTGGGGTGTCTATCATAAAGGGAACTGGTCAGTGCGGAGTAGTTTTAATAGGGAAAACCATTCTCTTACTATTGCTCAATACGGGATCCTATCGGTAGATCGACTTGTGAATTCAGGGAGATACTCATTGAGATCCGTTCTCTCCCCATTGGAACTCCTTGCGATCTTACTGATACCCATTTGGGGGATAGTGGTGAAAGGAAACAAATTTTAGATTAGAGTTTACTTTAGTTTCACATTTACAATCTTGCATGCACAAAGTGGACTTGCAACATCAAGCCACTTCACTATATAAAACCACTAATTCAAGCAATAGCACACAATAATAAAATTTACCAAGAGTATTTGCAATACATTCCTACCACAGCATTTTTACATTATCAGCATTTTTACATTATTGGCATTGGTCTATTATATTGCTTATCATCATTTACTTTCAAGCACTTGTATCTACTTTCAAGCTATATCATTTATATTCAAGTACTTTATTTCCTTAATATCTCTAGCATAAGCATTTCCTTTATGTGTCATATATGTTGTTAGAATAGTTGTATTTACTTTTGGATTTCATTTCAAACTCCTAGAACAATAATTGTGCTCAGCTTTATTTCAAGACTTAGATTCTTTTTTAGGAACTACCCCCCTTGGCTTCGCTGGGAGTTAGCCTAGACGAAGGAGTTGAGTGTCAGGTGACAGCTACCCAACTCGAGACTTGCCCCCAAGACCACACCTAGTGGATTGAAGGTTTCTTCCATGTGACCCGAGGTGTGGATTAGGTGGCAACAGACACCATAAATTTACATAGCATACAACATAGTGCTTACAAAACTTGACCTGTCCTTTCAAATAATTTAAAAATTGATTATTATCTTTCCAACGGCCTCATAGCAGTACAACAAAATAGATTGCAAAGCACTTCTTGGTGTTTAATTGACTTCCCTACCTTGCTTTCTCTATATTGCAGTAAGAGGTACTGCAGCTAAAAGCTCTAACTTCATTACAACATACCAGCAAGGTTATGTACCAGCAAATCTTATGAGGAATTAACAATTATATCTGACAGTGCCTTCCATGCAGTACTGCACATTAAAATAGAGAGAAGATAAAAAAAAATGAACAAATGCAGTTGTGGCAATATAACACTGTAGGTTGTATAGCAAAAGAGCAGGTTGTATAAAGAAGAGAAAGTAGTCGTAGATTCGCTCAAAAAATAATTTTCCTTCAAAAAGAACTAATATTGGAGAGAACAATAGATCTCGTAAAGCAGAAAAGCAGATTAACTAGATGTTTCTGACAAAAAAAGAATAAGAGTGGCAAAAGAAATAGAGAAAAGGCCTACATGGAAAATATGTCTCTAGATAGATAAAATAAAACAATTACATTAATGTCCAAATCAAATGCAAATCCATATGACAGGTGAACTTCAAATAAGACCGAAAAGAGAGCCAAATTAAGGCTCTGATACCAACTTATACATGCACATAAGTGAAAAATGAAGGAGAGAGGAAGAATTGCTCCAAGAAAAAGTTGTGTCTTTATACTGCTTGTTAAGAACCTAATTACCAAAAATAGACAAAAAAACATTGAATACTCCAAATTCGGAAGAGAAGCACAACTCTGAAGTATAATAGTAAAGACGAGTTGCTATCCAGAGAATTATAAACAATGAGGCCTATGCATGGTGTCTCAGATTCAGTAACTTCTCAGTGCAGCAACGTACAAACTAGTGGTCACACAGATGGGCGTTAATGTAATCTAACAGTCACTCATATACAGAACCAAATACACACAATCATTAAGGTGAAAATAAGCTTCTATTAAAATTTAATATTATATAGTGGAGTACATAATTTACATCAATAACTCAGGAATTCTTCAGATCACTCTCTAACTCTCCTTTCTCTCTTTGTTGGCCTAACTCTCTTCTCCTCTGAGTTGACTATCATTGTATCGTTTATTCTAATTATTCAATTCCTTGGCCCTTCATCTTTTGGCATTTTGGCAGTCTGCTTGTCTCTTCCTCTTCATTTGTCACTTCCATTCCCGTGCACATTTGTTCAGCTTCCCTTTTGCATTGGTTCTTTCACGTCAATCACATGCTCTTTCACGTTGTTCTATGCACACTACTCCTTTCAACTTTGTTCGAAGTTCCCACGTTCTCAGATATGCCCCCGCACTTGCTCTTTTTGGCTGATCTCAAGCATGCTATATTCTCATACACATTCTTTTGGAATCTACCTAGTCCACATCTTTGGTGCACTTTTCTTTGTTGTGATGATCAAACCATGTGTTGATCCTTCTATATGTTTCTGCACAAATGAACTTAGTCATGCCTGTTCTAGTCCTTCTTATCTAAGCTCTGCACTTTCTTCATACATATGTCTTATTTCATCTTGAACCACTTTCTACACTTTCAACTTTTCTTAGATGTTCCTGCGTCAACTTCCCCTAGCAAGAAAACTTGAGATGTCCTTACATTAATTTTGCATCTCTAAAGTTATTCTCCCTACTTAGTCTCTAGTACTCTATATCTGAAATCTAAGTACTAGTCTTCATCTTGTATGTCAGCAGTCATAGTCTGAAATGTCTTCTCTTCCAACACATTTTCTATCTCTTTCAATATCTTCCTTGACATTTGCTTCATCCAACCAATCTCACAGCTTTCCTCTTCTTTATCTACGATGTTTCTCCTTCCTTGTATGAAGACAAATGTACAACATTGAACATGGGCAAAATATTGAACTCCTATGGCATCTCGACTTTGTATATGTTACCCTCCAAGTTGCACTAGGATGGACTTGCAGTTGAGCCACCAATGATGAACAAATTACTTGTTCAAATTCAGAGTTCAATAGTCCAGCCGGCCATTATGGCCCTTTCTCTTCTTCTTCTTCATCACGCATTTTCCATACCCCCATGGGGAATTGTAATAAGATGAGCTAGCATGATGAACTTTGTAAAAGGCTTAGCTCCGTAAGACTTAATCATGAGTGCATATTCTAGAGTGTTTTTTTTCACTTGTTAATTATATCTTGTTGCCTTCTAAGCGAGTTATAATTTCTAAGTTTTTTCACTCACTACCTCCAAAGTTGGAGTGTGTACCGATGGTTAGGCCTCAGTGTGTGTCTTCTAAGTCTAGCGTCTAGTGTATATTACCATGCTAGTCATCACTTTTGAGTCATATGCAAATGTGCTAAGTCCCCCTTAGGATTTTTTAATGTTTTCAGCAAATAAAAATTTTCCTGCAAAGGGAAAAATTTTAATTGTAATGGATGTAATAATAAAAAAGTGGTACTAGGAGATGTTGTATGCCATGGGGGTATTCGTTTTCTAATTTTGAATACCCCTTTTACTTGTGTACCCCCTTTTCGAGACAAATAATTGACTTATTCTCTTATAAAAGTCAATTTTACTCGAAAAAGGTGAATAAATCAAAATAAATCAGTTTCCTATTTTTAAGGAAACATGTTTGAAACATGTTTTCAATCAACTCTCTCTCTCCCAGTTCATTGTGACTTAGTGGGAGTTGATGTGAGTTAAGTGGGGAGTTCTCTTCACTTGATGAAGATCCCAAGAACAAGTGCGCACCTCTTGGAGGATGTGGCACATTGTGAGAAGGGAACGTCAATCCCAAGGAAGGCCACCACCTTCCCTTGGCGATGTGGCATCCTCTCATCCCTTTCCTCTCTCACTTGGGTCGAGTTAACTCACCTCCTGTGAGAAGTGGCCTCAATCCGGTTGTGCATTTGTCATTTCTACTTTGGGATGTGCGCCCTCCCTCCTTGGGAAGTGCACCCTTCTTCCTACATAAGCAAGCATCCTCTCCCTTTGCAAAGTTAGTCTTGGATGGTTGGAGAATTATTTTAATGTTTTCTCATTCATGCATCTTGGAGGGCACACTTAGTGAGTTCTTCTAGGTGGACCTTGGAGCACATCCTCCCATGTCAAGGATTATTTTGCATATATTGTGTTAATTTCTCTTAACCCAACACATGACAGTTAATTCCAAATAAATTAATTTATTGAATAAAAGCACAACTGAGTTATTAATGAAACATTACAGCAGAAGCATAAATAAGAAACCATACACAAAGTACACGTAATTTCTGGGTAAAATACCCATAGAAAAACCCTGAAGGGAAAATCGGTACCTTGTTGATTTTATTGATATAAAATCCTGGACTCTCATCTTGAGATAATGGCCCACCTGAGGAAAATACAAATCAGTGAATAGCCTAGCTTAACACACCTGGTTGTTATTCCTTTGTTGCCCCTTTGCTCCTTTTCTCGGACCCTACCCCTGCACACTTGGATGAAAGTCCTTCTTTACCCAATCAATGAGATCTCCTATCTCATTATGTTTGTGTCTCCTCCTCTCACATAGGCTGCCTTTTATAACCTTGACTTTACCCTAAATCCAAAACCCTAGATCTCCAAAGTGATCAAAGGCTGAGATTAGATCTCACCTTCACTTTATGATCTAATGGATAGGATTTAATTTAACTCACTAATGCCAAATACTTAGGTATCTGACTTAAATTAAACTCCATTAATTACAAAAGTACATTCACTTTAATAATCACTTTATTAAAGTGAATCTCCTAAGTCCTGAGAGGCATTAAAGACGACTTCCACATGTTAGACACGAAATTGATGTGGAAGTACCTCTTTGAAGCTACATACATGAACACTCCCTCTTAACAAGGAACGTACTTCTCGAAGAGCCACCTAGAACTGGTTCTTCCTCCAACCCTGGCACAATGTCGCACACATCCTCCTGCTCACTAGCATCCCTCCAACCGTGCTGGTCAATTACTCCCTAAATACTGGAAGTCACGGAATCAATGACGCTACATAGTATGAAACTGACATTTTCATACTATGTACTTACAAGTTACAACTCTGGAATGAAGGTGAAACACTTTTAGCAACCAATTCTTTCTTGTGAGTCTGTTTTATAAACTGATCTGAAATTTTCTGAATTGATTGGCATCAAGTATATTGCCTGTCCAATCACTTTTCTCTCTTTATTTCACTCCATGCCCATTGGATTAAAGGTTTCAGTCCACAAAACATGTAAAAGGAATCATTTACTTTGCTGGTTTTTGGTAATCTACAAGTATATCTGCAATTTTTCATTGCAGATAAGAAGGTGGTTATTGCAGTTTTATGGAGTTTACGGGTTGATCTTAAGTTTACCATTGATACATCTGAAATTGCATTGCTGATTTCCATGATTCTATAGCGGAAATCTGAGTAAACTTGACAGTCTCAACAAGCATAGTCCTTGACTGTCTCAACAAGCATAGTCCACAGATTTGAAGTATTATTTGTGGGATAAGCAAAGGTTTTTGACTTCATAAAGGCACTAAATATGCCAAATATGGAAGGGAAGCATAGCACCAAGTTATAATAATAAAGAGTATTTGAACAGCCCTAAGGAAATGGGAGAATATCTCCCAATAACCTCGAAAGGTAACAATACCAAAAAATCATATATTCATATACATCTCTGTGACAATTGTTCTTTAGAATGACTGTGATTGTCTTCTATATATACTATTCCATAGTCATTCAACATGTGGGATGGTGGACCATTTCCTGGCTAACCTACTATTTACTAATGCAGAACCATTATATTGGCTAGAGGGACCACACTAGGTCATAACATTACTCAATAGTACATATTTATAATATAAAATTGTTTGAAAATGGAGCACCAAAAAATGAGGATAAATCTTCAGATTTTATGACTTTATCCTAGAATAGACTGAACCTAAAATTTACAGTACTTGGGAATCAATTCTACAAAACTAGAGGCTATAGCCTTAGCTAGAAAAAAATTGCATGCAAACATAAGGAGAGGTAGAGACCCAGCTATTTCGTTCAACTATACAATAGCAAAAACTTGGACAAGAAAACAGAAAAACCATACCGAACCTTCTATCCTCACAAAGACTCTGAGATGTTCTGCAACATAGTTGTTGTTGCTTTCCAATTAGGGTCCTTTTTACTAGCTAAAACTCTTGAGAGCTGAGATGTTATAAGATGAAAGCTGTTGCACCTTCCAGCAAAGAAAAACATATAATTCTAGTCAATTTGGAAGTGAGTATGTCTAATTATCAATCGCGGTTGTTAATTCTACCTGCAGCTGAGAAAACTAATCAACCATTGTCCAGTCTGCATAGAGTTAGGGAAGTTTGAAAACCATCATGCATGAGCATCCAAGAAAACATCTCGTATCAATGCTTCTATCAAGGCACCTTCTCAGCTGATACAATGCTTCTTTCTGTGTGCACCTTCTCAGCTTGCCATAGTCCCAAAAGGGCTCTAGTCAGTCTATCAGCTAACTAATGATTCTTCCATAATGAGCACTTCATACTTGGCCCACATCCAGTACATATGAACTCTCTCACTTGTGGATCCATGCCCTCCTTTCACCTACTCTGATCCAATCTGCCTCCACCTTCTACAACTTGGTTTTGTACAAAGCCCCTTTGATCCTATGTTATCTCCTATAATATATTATTAAACCTCCTTCATCCACACCACTGTGAAAGATAACAACCTCTCCAAATAATGATTGATGCAAGACAAATATCACTTGAGAAATTAGATGCATTTGACAACCGCCTCATGTCCATGTCAAATGCCACTTCCCCAAGGCCAGCATAGATATTTACCCATGTTAGTGTTGATGTTTGGTAGCTGCGGGAGGTACTTTTCCTCCTAGACAACCTTTCTTAGAAGAAAAGAAGATTACGGAAGCAAGAGAACCATTGAACAAATGTGGAAATACCCCAGAAGAGAAGTCGGCCAAGAAGAATAAAGATTAAAATGAAAATAGAAGCCTCCAAATAAGAAGTTGGCCCACGGGAATTAATAGTGGAAAATGAATTATTCCAGATGAAAAGTCGGCCCCAATATTCCAGATGAGAAGTCGGCCCCAGAACATTGACAGACCAGTATAAATATAGTGACAGCTTGCTCATTTGATCTCACTCTCACTCACAGTTGCAGCTACATAAGAAGGCGCAGGTCTGAGGCAAGGAAGATGCAGTTACTGCAGCATCTGGGATCTTGGTTATTTTTTGTGGTAACTCTCTCTTGTGCGCTACCCTTGGTAGAGGTGCACTACTCTTATATGGTGCTGCTGCTGCAGCTGGGGTGGTATTTCTGGTTGTATCTTTAGCTACCCATTGTGCTAGGGTTTATCTGTTGGTTCATGGTTGGACTTGTTTGGACGGAATCTCTCTAAGAAAGGTTGGCTGGGTTTTTCCCCCATTTGGGGTTTTCCCGGGATAAATTCTTGTGTCTTCTTGTGCTTGTTACTGCTGCTCTTATTTTCAGTAAATGATATAAATGCTAATGTGGAAAGAAGATCTAAATATACTGGTAAACCTAATTGCTCTGTAAAGTTAATGAAAATCTAACAGTAGCGCATCCCTGGCATCACAAACCGATCCCTTGCCTGCAGCTAAACCCTTACTATCTATTTTCAAGATTTTCAAGGTGAAAAGGAATGACATTGATTAACTTTAAGCTTACAACAATAGAAACATAGGCATGGGAGAAGATTGAGATAGCCCTTGAGAGAATTTTACTGCTATTGGTCCATATCCAATGCTTGAAGCCACCTTATTGCAGATACCCTCGCGTGTTTTCTTCTTGCAATGAACACTGTAAAAAAATATGTGCTAAAAAAGCTGCTAAATATATACACAATGTACTTTCAGTGCTCAACATTCAGAACCTTTGTGATTACATTGGCAATGCAAAGCTCATGACAGATATGCAGAACTAATATGTAACTGAAACTTTTACTGAATTCAATAGAAAGGATTAATCTCATCAAGTGACCAAAAAAGGTATCAATGGGACTGAAAGACAATTCAGTTTGTAAGGTACATCCAATGCGGGAATCATTGATGCATATCCCAAGAAAATATATATCTATACAAGTATAATTGTAAACAATTTGGAGAGAAATTTGTTAGCTTTTTAGCTCGGGAGGTACTCCGCATGTTTTGTCTTGTATGCGGATGTAACCTTATGTTTACACTACTAGGCACTTAACTTTGTAATGGGTTTTTATAGAGTTGTAAAGTGGTTCTTTTAGTAAAGTGACTTTTTAATAAAGTGTACCTTCTAATTTTAAAGTGACTTTATTTCATAAAGTGCACTTCTGTAATAGAGTGAAATTACTTTAATATTTTAAGTGATTCATTTTGGAGGGAATGAATCATGGCCCTTGACCTTGAAAAATGTTAAGATTTGTACCTTGGGAGGTGTTCCCCATGTGCTTTTGTCCTCCTTAGCACATGAGGGAAGGTTTAGACACTTTGTACCTAGTACTTTTGTCTATTTTCACTTTGACTTTGGTTAAAGTGAATTTTGGTCACTTTTGGCTAAA
>SNQJ01S0001764.1:479407-500754 GCA_010110895.2 Picea sitchensis | reverse complement strand
TTACTGTGAGAGGGTTTGGCCTTTTGATTTACCTCTGTTGGGATTTGTGTTTTTCTCCCTGTGGCCTTATTGCTTGGTGGCAAGAAAGTTCCTTCATTCTTTGGCATTGAGATCCACTATTGATCTATGAACTGAACCTTTGTTTGAGCATACTAAATTGGATCTACACCTATTGTGGTTACTGTGCTATCTTCAAGGTAAGCTTGCTATACCAGGTATGTATCTTACTCATCTCTCTTAGATCTGATTTGATTTTATTACAGAACTGTCTAGCATTGAGTAAATCTGAAGAAATGCTTTGAATACATAAGTTTTCCTTGGTGAAATGATTGGTCTAAATAGTTAGATCTGATATCTGTGTTTTAGTCTTATAGATCTATTGTTATGTTCAGATCTGTTCATTACTACATTAGATCAGAGTACTATCTTTAGATCTGAGTTTATATTCATATGTGATCAGAGTTCTTCTCTTAAGTTTGTTGCTGTCTTTCCTTCATAGATCTAGATACTATGTGTTCTATCTCTGATTGGGTAACAGATCTAGTTGTTTTGATCATTGAAATTTAAATGAGATTACTATTTTGCAATTTTACCCTAAAACTAACATATATCAACTCAGTTGGAGTTGCTATTGTATCAGGTTCCATCATTTATTGTGTTTACTGTAACCTATACTTGTTTTTCCTCATATATACATTTAGATCTCAAACTGGTTTTCCCCAGGGGGGTTTTGTCCAGGGTCATGTTGACCAAAAATACTGTGTCTACAAATGCATGCTATTAGTTCTTAGATCTGTCCATTATCAGCAGTTAAACGATGTATTAGGTGTGTTATATTTATTTGAGTTGCATGTACTATTTTTCTATGGCAAAAACGACATGCTAGAGCACCCAAATCAAGAATATAACCATAACAATCAGCTTAAAAGAAACATGACTGTTGGCTGTTATAAAACAACAGAAAACTAAAACAAGACAGTGAAAACTTAGAGCCTTTGCTTGGTCAAAGACAGACCAAGAAGGCAAGCTGATAGGACCTGGAATTTTCACAAAAAATGCAAGATTAGATCTTGGCCTTTTGATTTAGAGTTGGGGAAGGTGAAAAGACACTTTGGAGGGAAAAGGTCATTCTCAGATTTATAAAAGAATGCATTGGGTAGTGTGCAAGACACAAGTGAAGGAGATTGAGAGAGATTTTCCGAGAGAGCTTGAGAGAGGAAAGTGAGCAGCTTGGTGGGCACATTTCCCAAGACAAAGTGGGCTCAAATCTCAAGGGAAAATTTCTGTGTGAGTGTTGTTCTCATTTGCTGCTGCTGGAGGCCGTACTGTATGGATCCGTACAGTCCGTACAGCAAGGAGAGGGTGCGATTTTTGAGGCATCTTGTTGGCACAAAAATCGAGGCTGTTTAGAGGGTTTTCTTGCTGCTGCTGGGCCGTACAGCAGACTGTTGGCACAGTTTTCTAGGCACTGTTTTTAAGAGGCCGTACAGCTGTACGGATTTGGACACGAATTTCAAGGCAGAATTTGTGGGTGAAAGTTTTGGTGCTGTGAGGTATTTTTTCTTGGCTGGAAATTGTGAGTTTGCTGCTGATATGTACTTTCCTGAAGCTGAATAATAAAATCTCTCTCTCTCGTTGGGTTTCCCCACATTGGGGTTTTCCCTAGCATTTGCCTAAATTTCTGAGTTTTCATGGGTTATTGAATGTTGTTCATTATGTTTATTTCCGCTGCATATTTGCTTAGCAATGTATAGTTCTGCTTATGGAAATTTTTGAATGTGGGTTTGAGACATTATGGAAGTTCATGCAAGACAGTTATCTCTAGGTTTGACAGAATATTAGCTTGCTGATTTTTGTCATTAAATTAACAAAAATTGTTAGGGCTGTCCAAATATTCTTGATTGGCAACTGACAAGGACTGAAGTATATAACTACAAAATATATGGTCTATTTTCTAAGTGTACTAGGATAAAATGAGAGGACTAGGATGAAATGAGGTGAGAACTAGCAAGCAGTTAGCTCCTCGTCAATTGCCAATAATTTGGAGAGAAATTTGTTGGATCAGCAAGTGGAAAATCATGAACTGAGAACCAGAAACTGCTACAGCATTGGTGGCATATCAAATATTTGTGCAAACAAGAAAAGAAACAGAGAATTAGCCAACCAGCAGATGCTGAAGGTATAAAGTTTAAACACAGATTACTAGTAATCTATGTTGTCTTAGCTGAGTACTTCCACGCCTTTTTACCTAATAGCACAGCATGTTATCCCATGTGTGTTACACTTTAGTGCTACTATGTTGTATTTATGTTTTGCTAGTTTACCTAGTGACTGCCAGGGGTTGAACTTGATGGTAGAGGATATCTACTCTCAGAACCTGCCACAAGCAAGGATTCAATATGAGATGATTCATATTTTTATGGCCATGAACTATTTTTGCCTGATCACATTTGTCTCTTGTATCTTACCATACTTGTAGAAACATTGCACATAATGCTTTGAAGTCTCACTAAAAATCAAATAACAGTTAAGCACCATCTATTGCAGAAGCTCAGAAGCACTATGTTCAAGGAGAGAAAAAGAGATGTGGACTTGGATCAGGTTCCTGCATTGCAGCTGAATCACAGTGGTAACTGTAGCTTGATATTTTGGGAGCATCCCAACTGATTCAGCTGTGAGAAAAAATTCCGTTGCTGCAGGTTCTATTCCAAAACCACAATCTAACCTTCAACGTCGCATTTCAAGTTGAAGACGTCAATCATTATCCACAGTGGAAACATGCCAGAAAAACAGAAGAAGAGAAAAGAATCCATACCATGCAAGTGACGATATGGCATACACAAAGTTCAAACCATGATCCTAAGGGAGCATAAAACTGATTTCAATGTAAGACTAAAAGCAGAGAACCAAACTCCTCCACTAAAGCCATTTAGTACTGAAATGTGTACCTGCAACCAGCAGGTGAGAAACATAAACGAAACAGTTCCTCTGCAGCTTCTCGAAGGACACGAAAACTAGGTGAATGTGAAACCAGGCAGATACATTTGTCCACAAAAGAATTTGGAGGAATTCGATAGGCCTCAGCAATATCATCACTGACTGGATTCCGAAAAGCAACACAGCTGACATAGATTTTAGTTCCATCTCCCTCTGTGACAAGAAGATCAAACGGATCACTCTCTCTTGAAACATATATGGCTGCTAGCTACAAACAATTCCTAAATGATTTTCTATAAAAATGACAACAAATTTAGAAATAATATCACACTAAGAGTCAAATTGCACAACATACTCTTTTTTTAAGATACAAAGATCCATTACTCAATCTGCCTCAAAAATTTAATAAATTACAAACAAAAAAAGACAATAATTTGACATTAGTAATTTATTTGAACACAGTACAAGCATATTTTCCTCCAATATTTGAAGTCATTGTAGTATATTATTTGAAAGACGCCTGAAAGTTTAAATAACCTTATCTAAGCCCACAGCTCATGGATGGGGGCCCGTGCCTGAGGACAGAGACCCCCCTCCAGCAGCAGGTTTCCTGATCTACCTGTTTGCTCTGGCCAGTTGGCCTGTTAACTAGTGTTTATCATTTCCTGCCTTGGGCACGGTGGACTGTTATAAGTTATAACTCTTTATTTTTTATGCCCTGTATGGCGATTTTTTATAGGCTAGGTGGTTTTGCCTTGCTGCCTTAGCTCAACGTGGTTGTTTTTGTGCATGTATTTTCATTCTGTATATTTGTATAATTTGAAGCATTTTATCTAAATAATAAATATTAAAAATTAAATAAAACCTTATCCATAGCTAGGAATTGTTCAGGCCAACGTTTATTTATCTAATTCCTACTGCATTACAGTCACAGCAATTTCACATTTAGTTTTCACTCGATTCTTGAACAGGCATGCAATTTAGTCAAAAACAAACCGAAGATTATCAGAAAGAAACCCAATATGCATCAGTGAAGGGAATCTTTTCCCTCCACTCTGTGCAGGACCACATAACTAGAGCATCAGAATTAACATGTAACGCTTTGGTGGAGATTAAACTACAGATAATTTTGGAGGAGGTCATGACAGACCAAATTAGAATAATCTTGTTCTTTGGACATACTGGTTTCTGAGCTCTGCATCTTGTGATCAATCTTGAATGCATACCAATCCCAACTTCACCGATCTGTTTCTTTTTCTCCCTTTTTAGCTCTGCCATCCTTCTGAAACTCTGACCTTGCTATGGCAATTTCATCAAGGGGCCAAAATTCCCCTGTCCTTTACCGATGTATAAATATCAAAGACCAGCTGAATAGCTCAACTGCTCATAAATCAGTGCAGGATCTTATTATCTTCCTCAAGCAAGCAATCAGAAAGGACGCAATCGTTGAACATCTCAATAACAGCTGCCTTGAGAAAGCTCAAGAAACCTCAATATTCAGATTGGACCCAGCAGCCCTGGTCAAGGAGGTTTTTTCAACTTAAATCACATGATCCGATATGTAGGTTTCTGGGCCTTTGGCCCTAAGAAAAGATCAGCTTGATTGGATTAGCAACAGCTGGAAGCTTAGGGACCATTTTGATCTTCTCTTCTAGGAAGGGGCCATTTTCTGGTAGTGTTCAATTCCCCAAAGGACAAACAAATGGTGTTTGCATGGGGTCCATGGTTCCTGAATTGGGCAGGTCTGTTTATGAACTAGCATAGATTCATCTTAACCCCAGATCTATTGACTCTTGAGCACTGAGAGGGACCAAAAAGAAATGGAAGCACAAACTTAGCAGTGCTTACAAGATCGGGGTTAAGATGGATAATTGCTGGTTTGTTTTATTATTATATTTTTATTATATTTAATTGGTTTTTTTATAATTTTTCTATTTTTACGGACCTCGATTTTTTTCAATATAATTTGTTTACATTACAGACGTGACATATCTCCCTGGGCTGTAGATGCACATCACTACTATTGGTGCATATATGGGGAACCAGCTTTTGATACTATAGAAGAAAACCCAGCAAAGGCTCCGGTTTGTGTCAGGATGTCATTTCTACCAACAGACTTCTAAAATCAATATACCTCGACAGGTATTGGAAACACTATTGGAACCTTCATGGAAATGGCTCTGTTGATGAACCTGAAGAGCCTAGCAACTGCGCAAGGAGAAGAGGAGTCTCATCGCGTTTATGGTTGGGCTTGCAAGTTTGAGTTGCTAAACGTTGGTCTAATTTCCTAAGGTATGGCATGATATGAAATTGTGCCATTAATCCTTAGGGATCCAAATTTTATTTTAGTGGCTTTCTCTGCTAACTTGTCGACTTCTGCATTCTGTGCTCGCAATACCTGGAAAAAAATATTTTTTGAAACCTTGATACCTCTTAAAAGATTTTGTATAGGATTGAATCAATTTTGCAATTAGTAGGCCAATAAGTTTTAATCATTGATTGAATAAGTACTAGGGAGTCCCCTACCACAGTAATATAGGAAATTTGACAAGCTAAAACCAGTCTTAGTCCTTGCAAGAGGGCGTAAGCCTCTGCTTGATTAGCACCAATAGGAAAATGAAAAAGCTGGAACCATTGCTCTTCATCTACTTCTAAATATTGTGCATCAAAGTTGCCTTTGCCCCTAGCCAGAATGTGACTAGCTTCTGGCCTTGACCGCAACTTTAGTAGGATTAACCTGTGATTGCTTAAAAATAACTCTGTTACACGATAGCCATATCTTCCATCAGAGGTATTTTTGCATAGCTGCCTAGAGGCTCTTAAAAATCTACATATTTTTCAAGGATCCCCTGTAATTCTTATTCCATTGGGTGAAAAATTCATTCCATGAGGATGGATTCTCATTCTATGTTGTATTTCCTTGAACGTTGCTCGCCGAACTTGATGAGAGAAGGGGCAATCAAAGAAAAGATGATGGATGGTTTCAGCGTCGGACAGACATAAAGCACATCAAGATGGGCCATGGATTCCATGTTTAGCTAAATTCTCTGCAGTTAGGATCTTTTCTTGAACTAGCAACCACCAAAAGATATTAATTTTTGATAGACCATCGGGGTTCCACACGACGTTCCAAATTACCAATTTCTAAGATTGAAGAATTGCATCCAGTTGAAAGCGATATCCTCTTTTTACGCTATAATCAACAGAACCCCATCCTCGATAATCCCGAGTGGCAAAGTTCCTAGGAGCACATCCTTTGAGGGAATCCATAAGTAAAGAGGCATGTGCATGAAGATCCATCAAAGGTCCCCAAAAGCCTAACCCAGACACTGTCCTGATCGAGGAGACCATATCAAAATGCCATAGAATGTTTTCATGCTATGTTCATTTATCCAGACTTTAGATGGGAGCAACTCTATTTTTTTTCCAAAGGCGGGTTTTCCATGATACTGTCCTGCCAAATGAGGATAGTTTTTCCATTACCTAGAATCCAGGTGAGCTTTGCTTGAATTATAGGGGCAGCAGCCTCTATAAGCTTCCATATTGGAGAACCTTTTTGGTTTCTCAATGGCCTATCAAAACAATGAAATCGCTCTCCAATTAAATATTTCTTGAAGATGACTTTTTTCCACCAATCTGGTTTTCCTGCAACCAATCTCCAAATAACTTTGCCCTCCAAGGCTGAGTTCATAATTGTTGGATCTTTAATCCCCAGCCCCCCATATTCCTTGGCAGCCTTGACCATTTTCCAATTGACAATGATATTTTTTGGTCCTAGTCTTGCCTCCCAAGCCCTGCCAAAGGAATTTCCTAATTTCTTGAGCCACTTGAAGCATCACTCCCATGGGTAAGAGCATTGTTGAACATTGAAAGATGGGCAAAGCTGATAGAACAGACTTTATTAGCACTACCCTTCCAGTTGGAATAAATCACTACAATCCCCACTGCTGAAATTTTGATTTAATTTTTCCCAAAACACTCTGCCATGCTTGAGATGTGGGGTTGGAAAGATTAATTAGCATTCCTAAATACTTAAATGAGACTCATGCTTCTTGATGAGGGAACATAAGAATTCTAGAAATTGCATGGAGATGATGATGATTAATGTTCCAACCATAAAGTTGACATTTGTTGTTGTTGACCTTACCTCTTGATGCCTCTAAAAATGTTTCCAACACTTTTTTAAACCGGGAGGCAATTATTGTGGATGCTCCTCCAACAAGAAGGGTGTCATCGGCAAATTGAGAATGATTGATGCTTTTCACCCCCTGACTATTTTAGTTCCTGGTAAATTACCATTTCGTCTTTCAACTTCCAATTTCCTACTCAAGGATTCAGCCATGATGATATAGAGAACAGGAGAAAGGGGGCAGCCTTGACGCAACCACCTGTTTCCTTTGAAAAAATCAGTTGATCTCCCATTAACAAGAGGAGCAATCCAAGGGTTACATATACAAGCAAAGATCCACCAAATAAAAGAAGAGAAGAAACCAAATTTATGCATGACATCAAAAAGGAAAGAATGCCTCACACTATCAAATGTGTTTGCCATGTTTATCTTTGCTATCATACCTTTCTCTTTATTTGCTTGACTTGAATGGATGGCTTCCTAAACCAATATAATATTATCCACGATTTGTCTCTCTACATGAACCCTCCTTGGTTATCTGAAATAACTTTAGAGAGAAGATTTTTCAACCGATTCGCTATAACCTTGGTTAAGATTTTATAAGAGACCTTGCATAACGAAATATGCCAAAACCGAGAAAAAGATGAAGGATTTACTTCCTTTGGGATTAGAGCAAGGAAAGCTGAATTAGTACCTCCACCTGCTCTGCAGGACTTCTGAATGTAGTGTAACATCATCTTGATATCAACTTTGATTGTATTCCAGCAAACTCTGTAAAAATGGATTGTGAATCCATCTGGCCCGGGAGACTTATCTGGATCCAAACCCTAGATTATTGTATGAATCTCTTCCTTGCTGATTTCCTTTGTCAAGTTTGCATTTTCCTCCTGCGATATGATTGTAGGAATGTTCTCGAGCATGGGTGTTGTTGTGTTGGTATCAGCCCAAGCATTCTCTCTATATAGTTCCTCAAAATGAGCTCAAGTTGCCTGCTTGATCGCTGCAAATTCTCTAAGTGTTGTGCGATCTTCCAAAACTCAAGGGGCAGACATCTTCACCAAAGCACTCAATAGGGAAAAGTTCGAAAAAATTCCAGAGATGTTAGGAGTTGTGAAAAACGAAATAAATATTAAGAGGGGGTGTTAGATATTGTAATGTTTATTTCATTAGTAACAAATGTATTAGAGTAATGATGTTATATCATAAAGTGGAAATAAGTCATATGTAATAAATGACATTAATGTTAATGTAATTATGAAATTAGGTGATCAGTTCCTAGCAGGAATAACAAAACTCACCAGATAGTAGATATATATATATATATATATATATATATATATATATATATATAACAAAACTCACCAGATAGTAGATATATATATATATATATATATATATATATATAGTATGCTATCCACCACTTCACAAAATTTATATGTAATTTGATACACATTAATATAATACATCTCTCTTCCAGTCTCTCTCGCTTGTCTCTTGTTATTCTCCATAGCATAGTTTAAAAGTATGTTGGGTTACTCATGCAACATATGCAAACACAGATTTAGGGGTAACTACAACAGGGTAGTTGCCCATCTTTTGGCCATGACTAACCAATGACCATGCAACTAAGGCATGTCATTGTTCAAACAAACAACACTATGAAATGGTTGAGATAATTTCTTATGTATTTTTTCCCCTTTTTCCCAATTTTTTGGTATTTTTTTATGCATATTTTTGTCACTCCCAGCATATTGTTTCCTAGAAATTTGAGGGGCTCTTCAAGCCATTCCAATCCCCCGTTCTACATTCTGAAAGCTCATGCAACATAGAAATATTAGTATGGACTTGATCAATAATCTCCAACATTTTGAATTGTTTAGCCATCTTAGCTGACCTCTAATTCACATTGGCAACAACAAATTATTGAGCAATTTTAGTGTAAGTAAAAACCCCCAGTCAGTCGTGCTGGCAACTTCAAATACGAACCGACCAAGCCACAAGCTTTGATTGGTAAGAACTTCTGACATTCAAACCAACCGCCTCTAGTATCCACCAACTCTATGCACATCTTGCACAATTTGTTCAACCAACACGCACTATCACAAATGACAAAATTTTCATAATATAAGCATTGGTAGCTTGTTGGGCATACATGAATGCCCCGGGCTCAATCCTTTTTGAGCCTTGGCACATCCCAAAATAACAATATAAAATTCTCAAATGCCTTTATCTACTCTATATCTTTCAATGACCACAACCTTTGAATCAATTGTTGATCTCCAATCTTATGAACATGATATAAATAAAAGCAAACACAACAATAGTGTTCATATGAAACGTCACTTGCCTCATTGCAGGAAGCCCTCAAGCAATATCCTTATCCAACTCTTGAGAGAAGTATAAAGCCCCATTGTATCCATGTTCAGTATTTGTTAATAAAGATAAGATGCTCAATAATGATAATAACAAATTCTTGTTGTAGAGTATTGTGTCCAAGATATTAGGCAACAACTCTTATCTACTAGAAACTTGAAAAATAGTGAATTGTTAGAGGCGACATCTGGCTATATATTGAAGCCAATTGTAATGTAATCTTCAGAGCTGGTGATTTAATTGCCAAATTATTTTGTATTGCCTTTTCTTTTATGGTATCAAAGCTTTGACCTGATTTCTGTTTGTTTCTCTACCAAAGCTTTCCATGCTACAAACTTTGAAAAACAATCTGACTTTTTATTTAGAAAGTAAACCCACATTTTCCTTGAGAAGTCATCAACTAGTAGCAAGAAATACTTTGCCCCAAAGATTGTGGGTGTCTTCATTGGACCATGCAAATCAGCATGTACTAGGTCCAAAACTCCTTAGGCTCGCCATGTTTTATCAATATCAAATGGTTGTCGATGTTGTTTTCCCATCTGGCATCCTGCACATACATTCTAAAATTGATGAATGAATGGAAGACCATCCAGCATATTAGTGTTACTAAGTATAGATAAATACTGATAACTTAGATGTCCATACCTTTCATGCCAAAGTACATTGGTATTTTCTACCACAATTAGTGCATGTGGTTTTGCTATCTTTGGATCAACAAGTTTTTACAACCCTTTATCACCAATACCAACAGCAATCACCTTATTATCATGAAGAGAAGAAACCATACACTTGTTTCCTTGAAAATTCACACAAAGATTAGGAATTTTGGTTATCTCACCATTAGACAAAAGATTCTTGTTCATGTTAGGAACATATCGAACATTCTTGAAGGATAGCCCAACTTGTTGCCAAAGGATATGCAGTGTGCATAGGAGGAAGGGGTGGACTATGAAGAAACTTTTGCCCCACTGTAAAGATGGTAACTTTTCGGCTATTTATCTCCATTAATTTTGGATGGAAGGTATATCAGATGGATGTTAAAACTTAAAAGTGCCTTCTTGAATGGACATTTGAATGAGGAGGTTTACATGGAGCAACCACAAGGGTTTCAAGGTCCTGGAAAGAAACATCGGGTTTGTCAGTTGGTGAAGTCCTCGTATAGGCTCAAACAAGCCTGGTATTTCAAAATTGATCAATATCTTAGAGATTCAGAAAAAGTTATTCTCAACCCACTTTCTATATCAAAAACAATGGTGATGACATAGTAATCCTAATTGTCTATGTCAATGATTTTAACATCACCAGAAGCAATGTCAACATGATTCAATAGGTGAAATGATAAATCTAATATATGTGTTGTTTTTTAAATGATTGATTTAGGCATGCTTCATTATTGCTTAGATGTAGAATTTCAGCAATTTGATCATACTATCTTTGTATCACAAGTCAAGTATGCCACAACTCTCTTAGAAAAATTCAAAATGACTAAATGTAATCCTATATCTACACCTATGGAAGTTGGGATAAAACCCTCAACTTACACTGACTCACCACCATTCAATGAGTCATTGTATCAGCAATTGGTAGGTAGTTTGATTTATCTTACTACTACTCGTTGGCTTTCTCAATTCATGTCCAAGCCTCAAGAGGAACATTAGAAAGTTGCAAAACGCGCTCTTCGATATGTCAAAGGGACCCTTGACTTTGGCATTCTATATCAGAGATCTGTCGACTTCATGCTAACAAGATATACCGAGTCCGATTGGGTCGGATTAGTTGATACAAGAAAGTCAACAACAAGTTATGTATTCACTCTTGGTTCAGGGATAATTTCATGGCAAAGTAAGCTACAATCTATAGTTGCCTTATCCTCCACTGAAGCATAATACAAGGCAGTCGTCAGTACAAGTTGTTAGGCAATGTGGTTACAAAGGTTATTTTTTGATCTTCAACACCAACCTCACTTTTCTGCGACAATCAGAGTGTTCTCAAGATGGTGAAGAACCCAATTTATCATGCCAGAACTAAGCATATTGAAGTTCATCATCATTACATCAGAGAATTGGTTGATAATGAGGACATTTGTCTTTATTATTGTCCTACAGTAGAGCAAATTGTTGACATAATGAAAAAACCACTTGGTAATGATAAGTATGTCAAGTTTAGAGATAAACTTGGAATTGCATCTGATTTAAAGCGGGGTATCAGATTAATAAAGATAAGATGCTCAATAATGATAATAACAAATTCTTGTTGTGGAGTATTGTGTCCAAGATATTAGGCAGTAGCTCTTATCTACTACAAACTTGAAAAATAGTATATTGTTAGAGGCAACATTTGGCTATATATTGAAGCAAATTGTATGTAATCTTCAAAGCTAGTGATTTAATTGTCGAATTGTTTTGTATTGCCTTTTTGTATTGCCTGACAAACAACCCATTATCTTTTCTCGTAAAAGGGGGAGAGGTCGACATTGATATTAGATAGCTAGCTGCTAGTTTTGTTTCATTTGTCATTGTATATCAGACATCTCCAAACTCCATCATGATGATGAATCATGAGATACATTTTATAATTATATATGTGATGTCATTTTGTATTGGAGAGGCCCTTCAACATTCAATATTGACTTTGATGTATAATTGTCGAATTGTTTGTCAGGAGTCACTGTTCACCAATCTAGCAATGGCTTTCCCTTCCTATCAGTCCAGCCATCAAACATCACTATGCATCCAGATATCTCCCATAACTGCTTGAACTCTACCAATCTAGAGTTGATGTCCTTCTTTTCTTCTTGAAGAATTGGCCCTCGCAACTCCTCAAAGGTAGGGCTTTTATACCCTGGGCGAACAACAGCAATGGCATCACACATCGATTGCCAAAACGGATTATTCTTGGTGATGCTGAGAGGTATGTCACTCCAGAAAAGACACCTCCCCACAGCCATGTCTGCTTCTTTCTTCTCCTTTTTCTTCAACATTGACCTAATGGAAGGCTGTGCTCCAGGGGTGGTTCGTGTAAGAAAAAAAGGTGAAAGTCTCCCGGTACCTGAATCTGTGGAGCCCCTCCCACGACACTGTCCCTCTGGGGTAGATGTCGTTGAACTTCTAAATGAAAGTTCGGCCTTCCTTGCCGCTTTTTCATTTTTCTTTTTATCATTTGCTTCAAGTGAATCAAATGCAATTCTCATAATCTCTGGGGTTGTGCTACCACAAACTTCAATATCATGCCCGGGGATTTTAGCTAAATGATATTTCAACCTGCAAATCCCGCCTGACATATTCACCCCACAGAGTTTGCAACTCAATCATTGTCGGTTTGTCCCATCTTCATGGATCCCATACACCCAAAATGGATCCAAAGGCTCCGGCATATTTTTTGATGAAATTGACAGCTTCAAAATTCAACCCTAAGGCACAAAAAAACAAGAAAACGATATTAAACCCCACTAGAAAAAAATAACAGCCCATTGGTAAAAAAAATCAGACCTCTAGATTAGATTATTAGCAATGAAAAATGACAATAAGAGGGTGGAGAAAAAATTAACAGCAAGGCTCAAGCTTGTTGTCCCATAAAAAAAAAACATTACATTGTTTTATGGGCATGAAAATCATGGCAAAATGACCCAAAAAAGGAAAACGTAGGCAAGCAAAGAGGCAAGCAAACTTGCAAAAATCTATGGAAAAAAAACATTAACATTGAGGGATTTAGATACATACCTATGAATGGAAGATTCAACACCGATTGGCAAATAAAATTGAACCCTTGCTCCACTTAGAAATCCTTGATGGTGATGATGATGGTTGTTAAGTTGCCTCCACAATGATTGAGGAAGACCACAAACCCTTCTCCTTCCTTCTCCACAAGCAAAAAAACCAAATGACCAAAAAAAATAAAAAATGCACCCTTATGCCCGCGGGTTCCTTGCGTCCTGCGATTTTTTGGATTGAACCGCGACTTTTTGGAAAAAGACGACGATTTTTACTAAAAGTCGACTCTTTTAAAATCAAAAAAATCACGATTTTTTCAGGGGTAAAAGTCAACTTAGGGAAAAAGTCGCGAAAAATCGACGATTTTTTCAACACTGGTGGATATTAAAGTTTCGATGTTTCAATTGCCTATTGGACCAAAGTTGTTTACACATAATATGTTGGAAATAGCAAAGCCATATACATCCCTAACTTTGCAAACATGATATAATCTATTTTCTCTTTATTAATCCATTGGTTGTTATAGAGAAGGAGTTGGTGGTGAAGGTGAAGGTCATGAAAGAGAAGATATACAAGAATCTTTGTTAAGCCCTAGACAAAGCCCCATGTTATGTATAAAACCCCTTATTAAATCCCTAAATATTGAATTATTACATTTCTAGTGTTATATTAGTAGGTCGGCTAGAACCCTTAATTGCACCCTTTCATTATAAGTGTACCCTTTGTCTCCTATATATATATATATATATATATACCAAGGAGACCTAATGTTAGGATCATCTTATCTCATCTCATATTGTATTTTGAATTGGATATATTGTAAAAAGAGGTTTCCCCCTCGAAGTGGACTATATTCATTGACTTTTTCTCATTTTTAAAGCGTTGGATCATAACATTTAGTATCAGAGCATTGATCCTAGGGTTTTGTTGCTTTAAGCATGTCATCTTGGAATTTTCACTATAACTTTTTTTTCTAAGACTATTCAAACAATGAAATTTGGAGGTTACTGAGGAGACATATCAAAGTACCTCTGATAAAAATTCCAGGTTCTGGGTTGTTATAATTTCGGAGATATAGCCTATGGAAGATAGGGTTTTTGACTCATCCAAAATTCAGTTTTAAACGAGTCATCTTGGGATTTTCGCTATAATTTGTTTTCTGGGAGGTTTCAGACAGTAAAATTTTGTGGAGACTGAGGAGACATCTTCTAGTATAGGTGGTCCAAATTCCAGATTATGGTTCACTATACTTTTGAATATATAGTCCATGGAATACAAGGCTTGTGACTAATCCTTAAATCCATTTTAAAAGAGTCAGCTTGGCATTTTTGTGGTAACTTTTTTCTGTGAAGTTTTTGACTTCGAAATTTTCAGAATCCTAAAGAGACATAACGAATTACATGTGACAAAATTTTCAAATTTTGAATCATTATAATTTGTGAGATATATCTCATGGAAGTTGGGGTTGTTTACTATTAGGCTGACCCTATTACATATACATTTACCCATTACATATATATTTAACCCCATATATGCCCCCCTTAGGGTCATATCATATACATTTAACCCCATATATGCCCCCCTTGGGGTCATATCATAGTACCCTCCTTCAAAAAGGTTTGTCCTCAAAGCTTTGGACCAAATGTTATGGTCCAAATGCTTAAGATATCAAAATAAACCAGAAACACACACCACGTACACCAATGTGAGCTAGATAAGAGAGATGAGTTACACAATAACTCCTTAAATAATAGGAGAACCTTCTCCAAATACCCAATTACATTCATACATCACAATTCACATCTCTACAATAATGAATACATGATCTCTATGTATACCTATTCACACATTGCACATGAGGCCCCTTTATTATTAGGCCAACCCTATTACATATACATTTACCCATTACATGTAGATTTAACCCTTGTTAGAACAAATTTCCACCCTCCAATTGAGCTGATAAACCTGTTATAACAGCGGTGAAAACTTGGTTAATTCAAGGAGTAAAACCCCAAATTGTCACGGGCTAAACCCCTCTCCATTTGGGCTAGTGCTTGTTAGCCTCAAGGGGGAGTCCCTAGGCACCTTGGGTACCTTGTTGTCTTTTAAGACTGATTTTTTGCATGTAAACCCAAAAAATAGTGAGTTGCTTGTCTTGGACAACGTGTTGAAATTGTCCAAAACAATGGGGAAATTGTAGTTTTTTACTTGGAAGGATCCTGCAGGGTTAGCACAAGAGATATAAAAGAGAAATAGAGAAAGAAAACTGCTCAAAAGATCAATTAAACCACAATGAAAAGCGAGAAAAGCAACTAATCTAATTGCAAAAATTCACAAAGTACCATCAAGAAACAAGGTTAGAACATAAACACAAAATTTCTTTATTGACAAGCTTGCAAGAGGGTTGGTTGCACCACAATTGGCAAGTCCACAACCGGTACAATGATCACTTTGCTCAAAGAAGAGTAACTAGACTAAGAACGAGAGAGAAGAATGAGAGAGAGAAAGTATGCTAGTTGTTCCAATATCTGACCAATAACACTTGGGAAGCATCCAATATATAATACTTGAGGGCGCATATCCAAGGGAGGAAGTGAGATCGCATGGGTGAGGCTAAAAGGAGCAAGTAAAAGGCATGAGCACATGAAGAAGTATGGACTTTGAGTGAGAGAAAGGCAAATGAGAGTGGTGGAAGGTGTTAGCACATGGATAGGTAGGCATGTGTATGCATGGGAGAAGTAAAGAGCTAATACGCTAATGGAAGAGTGATGGCGTATGAAGGGAAAGAGCGCATGCATCGTATGACGGAGTGATATGGCGAGGTGAGGGTAAATAGCGTGACGTGGATAGTGGCATAGGAGAAGGTGACGTGGAAACCCAAGTTAATTCGCATGCATTCTTAAAATGGAGAGAATACAACTTGGAGTTTAGGGACCCACGCAAGAGTAGAGGTGATGACATGTGAAAGAAAATACGAATTATGGAGATGATGTAGAGAGGGAGTCGCATGGCTCATAAAGGGGATAGGCATGCATCTTATAATAAATCGCATGGGGTTATTTAAAAAGGGAAGTGCATGCATAAAAGAGGGGGACACGAATTAACCAAGGGGGTAGGAGAAATTAATTGATTAAAAAAAAGGGGGACACTTTTTTTTAAAGGGGGACAAAATAAAGTGTCCCTTTATTTTAATTATTAATTAAAGTGACACCTCAATTTAATATAGGTGGGAAAATGAGTGGGTATGGAGTTAGGAAATAAGTTAGTGGTACGTATGAAGGAGGGTTAGGATAAGATAAAGTATCCACTTTAATCACTAAAAGATCAACACTTTAATTTAATAAAGTGACATGGATAAGTGGGTTTGTGGGTATGGGTTTAGGATTAGGAGAAGATGGTTTAGGGACTTTTAATGTATGGAAAGTGGTTTTATGGTGGGTGAAGAAGAATTAGCGAGAAAAGTTAGTGTAATTGGCTAAACTTTCTCCATGGAAGTGCCACCTCATCCTATGCGCCCTTGGTCAAACCATGCCACGTAGATGCCACATCTCACTGAAACTCTACCACATGTCGAAAACTGAGCTTGCCACCTGTCACGGCTGGAGATGATGACAACTGCTAAAAATATAAATTTCCAAAAATAGCCATCCGGTCTCGAAAATTTAAAACTTGTCGAAACTGACCCAAACTCTCCACAAATGCTCGGGATGGCTAGGAGACCACCACCATACATCCACTGCTAAAAATAAAAAAATTGTCTGCATGTCAATGACTTTATACTCATTGGATTCGATATTCAGCAAGGAATCCGAATCCGCAATCAAAAACGACATGCGAGCCCTGGTGCTCAACCTACTAAAATAGAAAATTGTGCCAAATCATCTTGGAAGAGGTCCAAAAGACTTAGAATGTCCCAAGGATCAATAATATGCCCTCAGAATCTAGATCTGAGGCCTGGAGCTCAAACTGATAAAAATAGAAATCTCATGCATGTCGCCCAGAAAAGTGCTATCAAGCCTAGAATCATGCAAGGATCATCCATGTATGCTCAGAACTACTCCAAACTGTCAAGAGACACACTCAAACCGTGGCTCCTAAAATGTAGCAACACCTGTTGTATGTAGACATCTCTCTCAAATGCATGGGAAACCAAGCTAACTCTAACTCTGAACCAAACGACCATGTATCGATCATATACCTGCCTCTGATGGAAACCAACCTCTACTAACCACAAGTGCTAAACTCTAGGTGAAACTTAGAATGCCAGCCAAAGGAATGCATGTTGGCTCTTTACCCTCAATATTTTCAAGGGTGAAAATCTAGGGGTTAATAACCCCATATATATCCCCCCCCCCTTAGGGTCATATCATATACATTTAACCCCATATATGCCCCCCTTGGGGTCATATCATAGCACCCTCCTTCAAAAAGCTTTTCCCTCGGGCATTGCATCTAATAAACAAACACAATGGGTCAAATTGTTTCCCTTGGCAAAATGGTGGTACAACAGATCCTTCCATACTTTATCAAAAATGTCCCCATTCCTGGCACTTTATGGATATCATCCTCCATCCATCACATCTCCCTTGAAAGGGACTGCAAAGGTTTAGGCAGTGGAAGACCACATAGGGCAGCAACAAGAGGTTCTCAAACTATTGAAGGACAACTTGGTGATGGCACAAAATAGGATGAAACAACAAGCAAATCAACATTGCAGTGAAAGGGAATTTGAAGTGGGGGATTGTGTATTTTTTAGGCTACAACCATATAAACAGATGTCCCTCAACACGCAACAAAAGAAGGGCAATAAATTAGCACCCAAATATCATGGCCCCTATAAGGTCTTGCAAAGGATTGGAAGGATGGCTTACAAATTGGAGTTGCCTCCATCTTCACGTGTACATCCAATCTTCCATGTTTCTTGCTTAAAGAAGGTAAACGGTGACAAGATCCCAGTCCAAACTATTTTTTCAGAGATTAATGGAGAAAGGAAAATCAAACTAGAACCAGAAACAATCCTTGAAACAAGGATTAAGCGACTGCGAAATCAAGCAATTATTAAGTACCTAGTCAAATGGAAGAACCTACCAGTGGAAGAGGCGACATAGGAAGATGAGTTCTTCATGCAGAAACACCCGTGGTTAGTCAAGTGTTGAGGACAACACTTGTTTAAAGGGGAGGGACATGTTAAGCCCTAGACAAAACCCCATGTTATGTAAAAAACCCCTTATTAAGCCCTTAGATATTGAATTATTACATTTCTAATGTTATATTAGTAGGTCAACTAGAACCCTTAATTGCACCCTTTCATTATAATTGTACCTTTTGTCTCATATATATATATATATATATACACACCAAGGAGACCTAGTCTTAGGATCATATTATCTCATTTCATTTTGTATTTTGAATTGGATATATTGTAAAAGAAGGTTTCCCCCTCGAAGTGGAGTGGATTGTATTCATTGACTTTTTATCATTTTTAAGGCGTTGGATCATAACCTATATTAACCAAAATGGAGGATTCGTTTACAAATGATGGTGAATTTGGGTATTACTCTGACAATTTAGAGATAGGAGTTTGTAGAGGTTGTGTATCAATGGTTTCAAACAAGTGTGACAATAAACATGATCCTGACTATTCACATTGATTTACCAATGAGCATATTCTTGCAATCAAGACTAGCCACAACCTCTGTCTGAATCCAAGAGTCCGGTGGTGAATTATGACTTTTGGCAGAAGAACCAAAATGTTGCCATTAAGAGCTAACCTGACCTAAGCTCATTAAGGCAGTGCATTAAACAAGTATTCATCATCATTCCAAACATATAGAACAGTTATTCACATTCAACTCACAAATCTAGACTGCAAATTTACACCCTTTCATTAACTGTAAATACCATCTATAACACTCGTATCTCACACAACATATAGAACAGTTATTCACATTCAACTCATAAATCTAGACTGCAAATTTACACCCTTTCATTAACTGTAAATACCATCTATAACACTCGTATCTCACACTATTAGATTCTAGGAGCCATCAGTTATAATTTACATATTAGTACCAAAATTCAGAAAATGAAAGACTAATTAAAGTCGTTTCATGTTTCCATCTATTTCATATCCAAGCTATCCAAATGTTCAATCTGAGTGTTCATATTCCTTTTGCAAATTGCTTTATCCTTTACCCGTGCAAGATCTGTCTTCGTGGTTTGTCTTCCTTCTTGCAAACAATCCTCGCAGGCCTGCCTGTTACCCCACAACCTAACCTTGCAGGCCTGTCATCAGATCTGCAACCTAGCCTTGTGGTATCCAAAAAACTAACCTTGTGGTCCTGCCAAGATTGTTACCTTCTGCAACTTAGCCTAACCTTACAGGTTCTGCAACTATTTTCCCCCCATCCACTCCTGTTCTATGTGAACTAGCCTTGCGGGTACTAATTTACCCGCAACATTCTGTAAAAAGTAAAACGCTTCAACTAATTATGTGAGAGGAACTGTCCAATCAACATGGACTCTGCCACCTGAAAGTATGTATCCCGATCTAGTTTCAACTCAAATACCTGGGCCTTCGTCTTATTATCTGCTAAATGCTGCGTCGCGATGCTCATTTGTAATCATTACAAATCCATTAAACTGGCTCGACCATTACTAAGCTGAACAAGCATTGCCAGATTCCAACGCATGCCCTTCTTGATAAAAATAAAAATAAAATTACCCTTTTCAGAGCTATCTCAGATAAATTCAACTTATGTCTGACGTAAACTATATAATAATTTCTAGCAATTCAGTTGCCAGCTTCTTACAATCCACAAAACATGATGCAATCTGCAAAATTTTGGTTTAACAGAGTCACTTCGCACGTTTAATTCGATTTATCGATGTATGAATAGTTGAATTTAGTACAATTAAATCGCCCCTAATACCCTGTTCGTGGGCATGGTTAATGAGATGAGTTAAACAGTTCTACGTACCTGTCAATACTATTGGATAACTGTGGGGATGGCTGGATTTATCGCTAGCGCTGAAGCCTGAGGAATAGAACGCCACTCCCGCCGGCATCACGCACTGCATTGGAAGAAAATAAATGTATAAACCAAACTAAATGCTCAGCCAAAGAGAGAAATTGAAACGAAATCAATTATATAAATGTGAAAGGCGGGGAAAGAGAATTAATTGTACGGTTGAAAGCTGGGGAGGAGGAGGCGGGCAATCGGAGTCCTTGGAAGAAGGGAACTGGTCCAGAACAGAAGGCATGTACATGGCATGTATCCCTTGGAAACCCTTCACGCCGTCCAGGGATCGAAGCTCGGGGCCCAGCCCGCATACAACAAAATACTCGAAAATTCTACTTTGCCGCTCACCCATTTTTTCTGCAAAGCTGAAGCAGAGAAAATATGTTTTATCTGTTTACTGTCCTCTGCTGATGGAAAGGAGGAACAGCTGCTTCTTTCCGGATCTGATCCGTGTCCCCTGTTTGCAGTGCACCGTTTTCTGCTTATATTTTACTCACCAATTTACCTGAAATTTTTAAATGCGGTCTTAACCTTATTACAACAAAATCCCATATTTCTCACACAGCATCCGAGATCACTGCAAACCGCACGACGATTGGTGTTGTCATATGATGGTTAGGAGGGAGCTTCGAGTTTTGTTAAGCCCCTCCTCCTCTCCTATACTCACCAATTTACCTGAAATTTTTAAATGCGGTCTTAACCTTATTATTATTACAACAAAATCCCATATTTCTCACACAGCATCCGAGATCACTGCAAAGCCCACGACGATTGGTGTTGTCATATGATGGTTAGGAGGGAGCTTCGAGTTTTCTTAAGCCCCTCCTCTTGTCCTATACTTTCTAGGCCGGAGTGGGAAATGAGATTTCAAACAAACGAAAAAGTCTTGGGATTGGTGATTTTAATGGTTTAAAGATAAGTATCTTTGATTTTGCATTTCCTTTAATCGGGATTGGTGATTTTAATGGTTTAAAGATAAGTATCTTTGATTTTGCATTTCCTTTAATCTCTTTTCTTTTTTCTTTTTTTTTTGGGTTAAAATCAAATAAAAATATCTAAATAGAAAGAAAGAAAGTATTTTTAACGTTCACGAGGTTAAAAATAGCCTATGGGATAGATTGTTTTTCCATCTAGCTTTTGTATTCGGCTCTTTTCCTGTGAAGTTTTACAATAACC
>SNQJ01S0001764.1:464482-479397 GCA_010110895.2 Picea sitchensis | reverse complement strand
GGCAATTTTCACTTGCCCTATATCATTTGTTTCCACGGGTTCTAAAGTTTCTTGTCCCATTGTCATGATGGTATTAAGGGAAATCAAAGTCTCTGCCCAAAACTGACCCTCTGTTTTATGCTTAACCCTTCACTATTTGTTGGTCTGGCCACTAAAAACTTGTTGCTCTGCCCACTATCCCTGTTAGACCATTGTCCCTGTCCTTTGTTAGCCCACTGTCCCTCTTAGTCGGTCTAATGGTTAAGAACATGTGTTTCCTCTTAAGAGGTCACAAGTTCAAATCTAGAGGAGGGTAGGGTATGTATACCTCTGTAGACTTTACCAGTCAAATCGTTGGGCGGAAGGGGGTCCCTTGTCCTACAAACAAGGGGGTCTCATACACCAATTTGGTGTGGCTTGGCCGTGACCTTAAAAATAGATTATTATTATTAATAATAATAATACTTTTTTTTAGTCTTTCAATAAATTTAATCACTTCATGTTTATTAAAAAAAATGAAGAAATTGAATTACTATGTCTTTCGATTATTTGTCTTTGTTCCATAAATAAGGGGTCTCATACATCAATTTGGTGTCTAGTTTGGCCATGACCATAAAATTAAATTATTATTATTATTATAAAATCTCTCATTTCCATATGTCTTCGAATTGTTTCTACAATATAAAAACCCTCTTGATTTAGCTCATTGGTTTTCACACATGATTGGTTGAAAAAAATAATCACTAGTAAATCAAAAATTTACTAACATTCATTTTTAAAGCCATGTTTTCTAAAGTAATTCAAGTTGACGCCCACTTGGGACAAAAACCCATGCAAACCTCTTGGACCAACATGTTGGAAGTAAGATTCTATGATGAGGTTAAAGCTCTTATAGAAGTCTATGTTAAATGGCTTTATTGAGAGCTCAAGAGGAGCTCAACCAATAAAATGGATTGCCTCTAGTCCTTGGACTTAGGGTGGTCACGGGATCGATCTATCGAGGAAGTATTGTAAAGTGCTCTCGTGCAGATCCTTGGGTTGGTTACTTAGGTACAAATTTAATGGACCCCTCAAATAGTTGTCGACAAGTGATGTAGACCAAAGCCTAACCGTGCAGGTCAAACCTCTATCTCAAAAAAAATAAAAATAAAAATAAACATTTAAAAAGATAAGTGATTCAAGCAATGAACAATGTGGATAGTCACGATGAGAGAGAAATATGTGACCAAGGTTGCAAGGTTGAATCACTAATAACTAGCACATCATACACCAACGAAGCAAACCTAAGGATGAATGGCCATTGGTTACCGTATCAGTGAAGTGACATTGATGATGAATTGGCAAGGAGATGATTGTTGGCTAAGAAGGTGGATGCAAATGATAATAGAAACCATCCTTATTGAATATCATGGAAAGACGGGACAATGGGACATAGATAAGCCATATGTGAACATAGTATCATCCAAAATATATCACTATATAGCTTGTCATCCTTTTTGGTACTTTATGGGTTGAAGAATTAGAGCTACAAACTTATATTGCCCATTTTCAAGACCAAACGTGAAATCCTTTGAGCAATGCCAAAATAAAAAAACAACGCATTTAAGGCTCAAAAATGCACTTTTGGGGGTCAAAAAAAGGTGTTGTCAACATAGTAATGGCCCCAAAGGGTAATGCAAATTAATAACTTCAAACAAGTTATCATAAACTAAAAAGAAAGTATGTAAGAGAAAGTTGTGTGCTCCATATCTTGACATATGCTTTGAGCGCCTCAATACTAAGTGGAAGCCATGTCAATGCCCATAACACACACATGTGGAGCTAACCATGTATGGTCTTCCAAGGATATTATATAAGGTCACAACCCCTGACCCTAATTAATGGTTGGTGAATGTAAAAACCATATCCCTAACCTTAATGGCTATTAAGACATGTTAAAAACTGAGTAGTAAAGGAAGAAAAAGGTTTCATTCCTATTGTATTGATTTGTTGTTCCATTGTTGAGCAGAGAAAAAGCATGGGATATCAAAGCAAAGAAAATAAAGCAGGGGATCCTATGTTGGCTTATTCAGGGCACATTGTACATCTACTCCATAGTGCATGATTGTCTTTCTTTGTATTTTGAACTGTAAATCTAAGAACGAAAGATCAAGGTATAGTCCTTGCATATTGTTGGAGTTTGTATCCTCGTGGGTTTCACCAAGGTGCATATTGTGTTCAATGTGTATGGTGTGCACTTTCTACCACTATAGTTTTGTTCTTGTTCTCTTAGTTGATTTTTCATAGTGAAAGACATATGCTTCTAATATTAAAATCTCAATCATAAGTAATCACTATGCAGTAGAGAGTAATCACATTGTTGTTGCAATAACATAATCTTGTCTAGTTAAATATCCACAACAATGTACATATCATATTGGTATTAGAGTAATTTTCTTTGGGGTTTCTTTAGAATAGTTACAGTATCCATAAATTGGCACAAGGAAGGCAAGAAAACAACTTCAAATTGTAGACATGTCAAATAATCATGGAGATATTCCAGAGGATTAAATGAAGGAAAGATTCGAAAGATTACAAGCATAAGTCATCAACATCCAAAGGAGTATGGCAATTTTAATGTCAAACTTGTAGGGAAAGTTCAAACCATTTAAGGACTAGGCCAACTCTAATGGTGATTTGGGCTCTCGTGACAAATCTAAAGACAAAGAAGAGCCAAAGAAATATCTCTAGAATTAGGTCAAGCTCCAACAACAAATATTCTCGACCTTTGTTTGAAGTGGGAGTCAAGGTCAATACCAATCCCTATGAAGGTAATGTTGATGTTGTTAAGATAAATCATTGGTTGTAGCGAGTAGAAGTTTACTTTAATGTGCAAAAAGTACAATAAGATAACATTTTATTCACTAAAGTTGGAGGATCATGCCCACACTTAGTGGGAAAACTACACATAGACGCTTAGATAGGAGGGTGATCCACTAATAACCAATTGGGAGGCTTTCAAAGACCGCATTAAGTCCTAGTCCCATCATATCAAATATGAAGAGGAGCAAAGGATTAGTTGGCACCACCACTGGCAAAATAAAGGGCAAAGTGTATAGGAGTATACCATCAAGTTGAAATACAAGCCATTCAATTGGAAATATCCCCTAAGAGCTTGGATGTAGTCATAAAGTACTTGTGTTCCCTATGTAATCATTTAAGTAGATGATGCTCTTCAAGCCTTCAATCTTGATTCCATTGATGAACCCCATGTGCAAGCATGGTATTGGGAAATGGACGAGAAGAAAGGACAACCATTTGGTTTAAAGCAATTAGATGAGTAAGGTTTTCCTGATGAGGGAAATAATAAGTGGAAAGGGAAAGGAAAGAAGGTTGTTTCCATTGTGCATTGATACAAGGATCCAAGTAACCAACATGACCACTATAACATAGATAACCACACCAAATAGAATTGTTAGAAGCCACATCATGAGCTAAATCCAAAGAACAATAAAAAGGATCGATCCAAGAATAACATTACAGGCATGGGTTCGAGGAACCAAATAAAGAACAACTCATATGTAGATGAAAATATTGCATGTGCTACAATACAGATGGAGGCAAACATGAGCAACCTCCACTAGAGAGAAAAGAAGGAGATGACCAAACCCTTCCATATTAAGATACATGTTAAGAAGACCAAGGTTGTTGCTCTATTTGACTCTAGTTCATAGGCCAACCTCATTACAAAGGAATTGGTATGGATTGGAAGTACATGACCATTCTTGATCATGCCCACTAGGATGGGTAAATAAGGATGTAGAGTTGTGAGTTACTAAGCAATGTAATATCGTATTCACCATGAGTGCATTAAAATGATAAAGTGAAGGTAGTTGTAGTTCAATTTGATGTGTGTAGTGTAGTCTTTGGAAGCCCCTACATTTACATGAGGGATGTTATCTCCATGAGGAGAGAAAACCAATATTGTGTGGTTAAGGATGTTGAATCCTTCATCATCAATGCACGCAAAGTTAAACCTAAGATCTCTCTAGTAAGTGACAACTAAACCAAGAAGTTGATTAGCTCACACAGTAACTTTGTACTACTCTTCTTGAGATGAAATCAAGGAGGAGATGAATATGTAGAAGCAAAGACATCTTTAGAAGGATCTATAAAAGAGGTGAAACATCAATTGGAGAACATTATGTGGGTTTACAAATAGTTCCAAGATCCCAAAGGGATACCACCTGAGAGAAAAGCGAAGCATGGAATACCATTGTTGCTTGATTCTTCATTATCAAATATATGATTACATAGATAGTCCATACTGGAAGCAGATGAAGTTAAGAAGTAGTTACAACAACTCTTGGATCAAGAAGTAACAAGACCAAGTAATTCACCTCGTGGGTTCCCATCATCATAGTACCCAAGAAGGATGGAACTTGTTAAACATGCATTGATTTGAAAGATCACAATGAGATCGCTCTCAAGAATTGTTATCCATTGCTTAAGACTGGTTACTCATTGTATGAGTGGCAATATGCTAGATGTTTCACCAAGATTAATCTCAAATACCACAAGGTGCAAATCAAAGAAAAAGACACATGGAATACCACCTTTAAGACAAGGCAAGCTCTATATCAGTGGTTGGTAATTTCATTTGGTTTATGTAATGCACCACCTACTTTTAAGTGTTTGATGAATGATGCATTGCGTCCTTATTTGGATTCATTTGTAAAAGTGTACTAGGATGGTATTTCAATCTTTATCTCTACATGGGAAGAGCATGTCTAACATTTTATGTAGGTGTCAAAGACACCAAGGGATCACGAGTTGTTGTCAAACCTCGGGAAATGTGAGTTTTCTCAACAATATTTGGTGTACTTGGATTATGTGATTATATATATGATGCATGCATTTCCATAGTAATACTATTAACCATTCATTATTTCCAATGTCAAGGTCAATGCCATCTATGCATTTAAACTCATTATGCCACAGTCCATGGACTTCAAAGAATATTTATGTGTTATTGCAATTGGTGGTTTGAGAATTTTGTTTCATATATGGAGGATGTTTACCTAACAAAATGAAACCAATATGAAGCATCATGGCAATAAAGGTAGAATATGTTCAAATCAGACAAGTGTTGCGAGGAATAGGCTATGGGAATCAACACCAAAGAATGAACGTTTCATAACATTTACAAAAACCTAGAAGGGAATTGAACCATCCTTCTTTGGTGGTGACATCACAGTCTAAGGAATTCAAAGAATATTTTTGTACTATTGTGATTGGTGTTTAGAGATTTTTGTTTCCTATATGGAGGATCTTTACATAACAAAATGCAACCAATTTGAAGCATCATAACAACAAAGGTAAAATATCTTCAAATTAGATAAGTGCTACAAGGAATAAGCTACAGGTATCAACACCAAAGAATGATGGTTCATAACATTTATAGAAACCTGGAAGGGAATTGAACAATCCTTATTTGGTGGTGACATCATACATCACCACCAAAGAATGATGGTTCAATAGATTGCCTCAAGAAGGGTCGACCAACACTTCCTCCAACATAGAATTCTCATTGAGAGGGAGCTTGGGAAGGGTCAACCAACCCTTCCTCTATAATATTATTCCCATCAAGGGGGAGCCCGAGGAAGTGTCAACCAACCCTTCCTCCACATTATCATTCTTGATGAAGAGGGGCCCAGGGAAGGTTCAATCGACACTTTCTTAAGCTTATTACTCATGTTGAGGGTAGAACATGAGGAAGGTTTGAACAACCCTTCCTCCACATTATTTTTCTTGTCAAAGGGAGGCCTAAGGATGGGTCAGTCAACCCTTCATCGAGCACAATATTCTTGCCAAGATTAGTCCAAGTGAAGGGTCTATTGACCCTTCCTCCAGTATAGAATTATCTTAGAGGGGCAGACCAGAGAAGGATTGACCAACCCTTCCTAAACATAGTATTCATTTCAAGGGTGAGTTGGGGAAAGGGTTTACCAACTCTTCCTCCAACATGGAATTCTCTTCAAGGAGGAGCTTGGGTAAGGGTCAGCTAACCCTTCCTCTTGAATAGTGTTCTTTAAAAAGAGTGGCTCAAGGAAGGATTGATCAACCCTTCCTTGAGCATAATATTCTTGTCGAGGGGAAGTGTGGGAAGGGTTGTTAACCTTCCCCCCACACTAGTTTTCTTGTTGAAGGGAGGCTCGGGGAAGTGTTGGTCAACCCTTCCTTGAGCATAGTATTGTCATTGAGGGTGACCCAAAAAAAGTGTTAGCTGACCCTTCCTTCAGCATAGAATTCTCGTCAAGGGTGATCCCGGGGAAGGGTCAGTTGACCATTCCTCTAGCACAATATTGACATTGATAGGGAGCCCTGGCATTAGTCAACCAACGCTTCCTCCAACATAGTGTTAACATTGAGGGGGAGCCTTAGGAATGGTCAACTGACCCTTCCTTCACATTAGTATTCTCTTCAAAATGGGACTCGGGGAAGGATTGACTAAACCTTCCTCAAGCATAGTATTCCCATTGAGGGGGCATCCAAGGAAAGGGTCAACTAACCCTTATTCCAATATAGAATTCTCAAAGAGGGGTAGTTGTGGGAAGGGTCAGCTGACCCTTCCTCTAGCATAGTATCCCCATAGAGGTTGAGTGATCGAAAGGATTCATCAACCCTTCCTTTGACATGGAATTCTCACCAAGGGTGAGCTCGGGTTAAGGTTTGCAACCTTTCCTTTATAATAGCATTCTCGATGATGAGTGGCCTAGGGAAGGTTTGACCAACCCTTCTTCAAACATAATATTCCCACTGAGGGTGATCATAGGGAAGAGTTAGCCAACCCTTCATGCACTTGAGTATTCTTGTTGAAGGGAAGCCTAGGGAAGGGTCGGTTGGCCATTCATTGAGCATAGTATTCTCATCAAGCATAGTATTATCGTAGAGGGGTGATCTAGGGAAGGGTCAGTTGATCCTTCATCTAGAATAATATTCCCATCCAAAGTGAGCTAGGGAAAAGGTTGTCTAACCTTTCTTGTAGTATGGAATTTTTGTTGAGGGGGGGCTCATGGATGGGTTAGCCAACCCTTCTTCTAGAATAATGTTTTCATTAAAAGGGGGCCTGAGGAAGGTTTGATTGATCCTTTCTCTAGTATAGACTTCTCATTAAGGATGATCCTAGGGAAGGGTCAGTCAACGCTTCATCTAAAAAAATATTATAATCGAAAGGGGCCTGGGAAGGGATGGTAGATCCTTCTTCCAACGTAGAATTCTCATCAAGGGTGAGCCTAGGTAAGGGTAGACTAATCCTTCCTCTAGAATAATATTCTAGTTGAAGGTGGTCTGAGGAAGGATCAACCTATCCTTTCTCCACCATAGAATTCTCATTGAGGGGGATCCCATAGAAGTGTTAGCCAATTCTTCCTCAAACATAGACCTCTCATTGAGCGAGAGCTCGGAGAAGGGTTGACCAACCCTTCCTTTGGCATAGTAATCTCATCAAGGGTGAACCTAGGGAAGGGTTGATCGATCCTTCCTCCACATTTGTATTCTCAATGAAGGGTGGCCTTTGAAAGGGTTGGTTCACCCTTCCTCCAACACAATATTCCTATTTAGAGGAAACCAGGGATAAAATTGACCTACCCTTCCTCCAACAACGTATCCCAAGTGTGAGGGATCTAGGGAAAGGGTCATCCAACCCTTCTTCCAAAACTATATTCCCATTTATGATGAGCCATAGAAAGGGCCAATTAACCCTTCCTCTAACGTAAATTCTTGTCTAGGGGGATCTCAAGGATGGGTTGACTGACCCTTCATATAGCATATAATTCTCATAGAGAGATAGTGTAGGGAAGGGTTGACCAATCCTTCATCCAACATAGAATTCTCATCGAGGGCAAGCCAAGGGAAGGGTTGGTTGACTCTTCCTCCAACATGGAATTATCATCAAGGGGAATCCTAGGGAAGAGTTGATCGACTCTTCCTTTAGCATGGTATTCTCATCCAAGGGGGGCCAAGGAAGTGTTGATCGACCCTTCCTCTAGCATAGTATTTTCGTCAAGTGTGATATCAAGGAATTATCAATTGACCCTTCCTCTAGGTGAGTATTCTCATTAAGGGGAACCCTTAGAATAATTTTCCAAACATTTCTCTAGCATAGTGTTCTCATTGAGGAAGGGTCGACTAAACCTTCCTCCAACATAGTATTATCATTATTAGGTAAGCCTAGAAAGGGTCACCTGACCCTTCCTCTAACACAATATTCTCATCAAAGGGGGATTGGGAATTGTTAGCTAACCTTTCCTCTAGCATATTATTCACGTCCAGGGGTATTCTACGGAAAGGTTGATCGACCCTTCCTCCACAATAGTATTATAGTTGAATGGGGCCCCATGGAAGGGTCGACTAACCCTTTCTTGAGAATACTATTTCTATTGAGGGACAACTAGGAAAGAGTTTGGATGACCCTTACAATAACACAATATTCTTATCGAGCATGATCTCATGGAAGGGTTGATTGACACTTCCTCCAACATCTATTTCTCATAAAGTGGTACCCTGGGGAAGGGTCAACCACCCATTCCTTCAGCATAACATTCTCATCCTCTAAGAGTTGGCTAAACCTTTATCTACTATAGTATTCTCATTGAGGGAGAGCTTGTGGAAGGTTCAATCGACCCTTCCTCCAAAATAGTATTCTTCTCATGGGGAAACATCGATAAGAGCTAACCAACCCTTCCTCTAACATATTATTCTCTTCAAAGATGGCTTGGGGAAGTGTCAATCGACCTTTCCTCTAGTATAATATTCATGTTGAGGGCTAGCCTAGGGAAAGGTTGGACAACCCTTCCTCCACAACATTATTCTAGATGAAGAGGAGCTCGGGAAAGGGTCAACCGACCTTTCCTCAACCATAGTTTTTTCATCGAGGGAGAGATAGGGAAGTGTTTGGTTGAACCTTTTGACAACATAGTATTCTCGATGAAGAGGGGTATAGGGAAGGATCAATCGACACTTCCTCAAACATAACATTCCCATTGAGGGGGATTCCTAGTTGTTGATGATCGTAGCTTCATGAGACATTCTCCAGGTCATTCTCCTATGGACTGAGTTGAGACGATCTATGAGAAATCCCATGTGATGGGTGTGTCATGCTCCTCTGGACTGAGTTGAGATGATGTATGTGGTCTCTTGTCGTGCTCCTCTGGACTAAGTTGAGATGACTTGAGATGGTCTCCTGTCGGACTCCTATGGACTTAGTTGAGTCAATTTTAGATGGCTCTCCATATGGTACTCCTATGGACTTAGTTGAGTTGATCTGTTGAGAGTGACATCCATGTGGTTGAGCACAGGTGGACGTGTCCCTAGTGGCTAAGCACTAGAGGATGTGAGAGAACATTTCTATATTGTCTAAGAGTAAGATTTATTGTGTAACCCTAATTTTGTATTGTGAAGGGTACAAGTCGGCCCCACCATGCAAAGATAATTAATATTGTGTAAAGATTAATTATATTATTGATTTATAGAAGTCAACCCTCTTGTGCCAATAGACACATCCATTTGATGTGCTAGGTCATGTATAAATAAGAGTTGATCCCCATTGTGGATCACTCACTCATTATCTCAACGCCTACTTGTAGGGCTGAAGTGCACACTTCTCTTAGGCTCTATCTTTCTTGGTCATAGAGGACCCTCTTGTGTGCACTAGAGTTTGTGGTGAAAGGGTGATCTTCTCTTGACTCCATAACAAAGGATTGTTGGGTTTTTCCCTTGATTGAGAAGGGTTTTCCCAGGATAACTTCTTGTGTTATTGTGCATGGTTATTCTTCTTGTGATCTTGGGTACTGCAACTATTGTATATTGTATTGATGCATTGCTTATGGTTCAAGTTCATGCTAAATTGAAAAGAAACTACATGTGTATGAGGTAAGCATTAAAATTCAACACTAGTAAGGGTTGATTAATCCTTCCTCTGCATTAGTATTCTCATTGAAGGGATGTTTAGGGAAGGGTATGTTGACCCCTCCTCGAGCATATTATTTCCATTGATCCTTCCTCTACATTAGTATTCTCATAGATGGGTATTTCAGCGAAGGTTATGTGTACCCTTCATCCAACATAGTATTACCTTTTTAGGGTGAGCTAGGGAAAGTATCAACCAACCCTTCTTGTAGCATGGAAGTTTTGTCAAGGCAAAGACCATGGAATCATTGGTAAACCCTTCCTCTAGAATAATGTTCTCATTAAAGGGGAGCCCATGGAAGGGTCAATTGATCCTTCCTCTATAATAATATTCTCATCGAAGGGGGGCCGATTGAAGGGTCAATTAATCCTTCCTCTGGTGTAAAATTCTCGTCGAGGGTGATCCCAAGGAAAGATCAACTGAACTTTCCTATAGATTAATATTCTCATTGAAGGGGGGCTCAAGGAAGGGATGAATGATCCTTCATCCAACATAAAATTCTAGTCGAGTATGAACATGGGCAAGGGTTAGTTGATCCTTCCTTCTAAATAGTATTCTAGTTGAAGAGGGTCTGAGAAAGGATCGATTAATAATTTTTCCACCATAGAATTCTCATTGAGGGGTATCTTGAGGAAGGGTTGATCAATTATTCCTTTGGGATAGAAGTCTCATTGAGTGGGAGCCCCAACAAGGGTTGGTTGGCCCTTCCTCCAACATAGTATTCTCATCGAGATTGAACCCAAGGAAGTGTCAGTCGATCCTTCCTCCACAATAGTATTATCAATGAAGGGGGGCGTTAGGAAGGATTGACCGACCCTTCCACCAACATAGTTTTCCATTGAGAGAGAGCGATGGAAAGGACCAATTGATCCTTCCTCCATCATAGTAGGGTCAATTGACTCTTGCACCAACGTAGTATTCTCGTTGAGAGTGAGCCATGGGAAGGACCAACCAATCCTTCCTCCATCATAATATCCCCATCATGAGCAAAGCAGGGAAAATGTTGTCTAAACATTCTTTCAACATAATATTCTCATCGATGATGAGCCAAGGAAAGGTTAGACTGACCCTTCCTCCAACCTAAATTCTTATCAAAGGGGATCTTAGGGAAGTGTCAACCAACCCTTCCTCTAGCATAGAATTATAGTTGAGGGATATCTTAGGGAAGAGTCGGTTGACCCTTCCTCTAGCATGGTATTTTTATCCAAGGGGGCCTAGGGAAGTGTCGACTAGCCCTTTCTCCAACATTTTTATTTCATTGAGCATAATATTAGGGAAGAATTGGCTGACCCTTCCTCTAGTTGAGTATTGTTATTGAGGGGAGCCCTAAGAAGTGTCTACCAAACAATTCTCTAGTATAGCATTCTCATCGAGGGAGAGTAAGTGAAAGGGTCGACTGAACTTTCCTCCATCATAATATTCTCACCATTAGGTAACCCCATGAAGGGTCACCCAACCCTTCATTCAACACAATATTCTCGTTTAATTGGGCCCATGGAACTATTGGTCAAACTTTCCTCTAGCATATTATTCATGTTGAGGGGTAGCTTACATAGGGGTCGATTGACCCTTCCTCCACAGTAGTATTCTAGTTGAAGGGGGGTTTAGGGAAGGGTTGATACACCCCTCCTCAAGCATTGTATTACCATTGAGGGGGAGCCAAGGAAGGGTTGGTATGATCCTTCCAACAACAT
Source organism: Picea sitchensis (assembly GCA_010110895.2). NCBI lineage: Eukaryota > Viridiplantae > Streptophyta > Pinopsida > Pinales > Pinaceae > Picea > Picea sitchensis. The sequence goes on along the minus strand of SNQJ01S0001764.1, from coordinate 467,775 downwards.
AGTATACTCATTGAGTGAGATCTCGGGGAAGGGTCAACAAACTTTTCCACCAACATAGATTTATCATAGAGTGGTATCCCTGGGAAGGGTCAACCAAACATTCCCAAAGCATAGTATTCTTATATAGGAAAGGGTTTTCCAAACCTTTCTCTAGTATAGTATTCTCATCAAGGGAGAGCCCATGGAAGGGTTAATGGACCCTTCCACCATCATAATATCATTGTTGAGGGGAAACTTTGGGAAGGGTTAGTCGACCCTTCCTCTAGCACAATATTCTTATTGAAGGTGGCCTGGGTAAGTGTCAATTATCCTTTCCTCCAACATAGTATTCGTGTCAAGGGATAGCCTATCAAAAGGTTGGTTGACTCTTATGTTGTTAAGAGGAAGTGGGGAAGGGTCTATTGAGCCTTATTGAAGCATAGTATTCCTATCAAGGGTTAACTAAGGAAAGGTTTTGAGGACTCTTCCACTTGCCCAGTATTCTCGTCAAATAAAATCTCAGGGAAGGTTCAACTGAACCTTCCTCTTGTATATAATTCCTATAGAGTGGTAGCCTGATGAAGGGTCGACCAACCATTCCTCCAACATAGTATTCTCATCAAAGGGGGTCTTGAGAAAGGATTGCATGACACTTGTTCATTCAAGCCTTCTGTTAGTATAGAATTGTCATAGTCAAGTGAAACCTAGTAAAAGGTCAACCAATCCTTCCTCGAGTATAATATTATTGTCGAGGGGATTCCAAGGAAGGGTCAACTAACCCATTATCTAACATATTATTCTTGTCAAGGGGGATCTTAGGAAAGGGTTAACTGGCCTTTTCTCATACTTAAGGTTGCTCACTCTCATGTCTATACTACTCAAGTGTTCAAAAATCTTCTCTATCTTTCCTTTCAAGTAGTCATGATTCAGATTATTTTCGGCACGAAATGAGAGCGGAGATATAACATAGAAATATACAGAGATATTGCAAGAGAGCCAATAACATAATAGAGATATATCATATATATAACAAGATGCACAAATATACAATAACACACAATTTCTATTAATGAGTGAAACGTACAAAACTGTAGAAATACAGAGTGAAAGACTCGCTAGAATGGTGGTAGCTTATCTCTGAGAAGAGATGTGACAGCTACTCAATTCACAAGAAGATGGTTACAATGAGACTCTAAAGGCCCTTTTAACATAAAGAAATCCAAAACCCTCACCTTCAAAGATGAAAAAACAACAATTTTGTGGACCTCGTTTTGGGTAGTTTAGTGTATCAACTTCCTGGGGCGTAACTTTGGCATACGATCTTCTTGTGTGGCACACGATAACTCTTTGGAAAGGTCTCATCGAGGAGGATTTTTTTATGGGCTCAATTAGAGCCTTTGGATATCATTTAGGTGTTCGATCCCGAAAAAATTTCATTTAGGCCCTCAAAGTGGCCCAAGAAGTTTAGGAACCGAAAAACAACTAAAAATAATAAATTGCCAGAAGACTGTTTTGAGCTAGTTGGAATAGGTGGGTGGCCACCGATATCCACATGGATCAATCCTCCCTCCTTAGGAAACAATGGTCTCCATTGCGTTGAGTGCCTGGGGGAGAGGGAAAAGCGTTTGTTGAATTTGCATCTTGATGAGCTGCTTGCCTTGCTGGAGAAGTTGCCCTGTGTAGCTTGTTAAGGGTTGTCACAAACCTGTGGCTGGAAGGGTTGGAACATTTTAACCAGTCTGGCTACATGAGATGATTGTGTGCAGAAGGAATCCTTGAGCTTTGCTTCAATCTTGTCGACCTACTTCTATTGGATAGAAGGTGCTTTTACTGAGGTTGCAGTGGTTGCAGTGTTCTTTTGTTCACCTTTTGAATAGACTGTGAAGAAGCTTAATTTTGTAGTATGAGATACTATCATGCGGCACTGCTTAGGTGGCATAGTAGTCAGAACTACCTCTGGTATCCTATAGAGATGACCCCCCAGAGTAACAATGACACTACGAGGTCGAGACTCATAAATAGCATGGTGCTTCCACATATATGGCTGGCCCAAAAGAACATTACATACATCCAATGGAGAAACATCATATAATACATCATCCTTGAAGGGATGGATGTCATATGACAATTGACACTTTTGGTTGACACGAGGATCTTGTCCCCGACTGTTAATATTATGGTAGCTGCGGGAGGTATTTACCCCCATGTGTGAACCTGACGAGAATAGAAGACTCCGGGAAGCAAGAGAAACCCTAATGAGTTGGCTAATAACCCTAGAAGCCTTGTCGGCTCAAGAAGATAATTTATATTAGGCTATTAGCCTCCAAGAGAAGAAGTCGACCAGAATTAATAATAATATACTGAACATACACATACCCAAAAGGAGAAGTCGGCCCCAGCAAACTGGCAAGATTACTATAAATACAGGGTGCCAGTTCTCATTTGTCACATCTCAGAATTGCAGTTCTGCAGTTTGGTGCGCACTGCAGTTGCAGTCTTGTGCGCAGGTTTGGAGGAAGAGCTGGTGCAGCTGCAGTGGCAACAAGATCTCAGTTTTGGCTTGAATATCTCTTGGCTAGGGTTTGGAACACATGATCATCTTTTTGTGATGCGCTATCCTTGGGGATTGATGCGCTACTCTTTGTTTGGCTATCTAGCCTAGGGTTTGCTTTCGGAGGAATTCTCAGTCAAGGTTAAGGTGCTCAGAGGGAGGCTTCGACCTATGGTTGGGTGATGAAGGTATTGTCAATGGTAAAATGAGCACACTATCTTCTATATTCTAACAGGTTATGGGCCCACACCCCTTCAGTCAGCCTAAAACACTGGAAGGAAACATAATCGCTAGACATTGAGCTCGTTGAGGAACTACTGCTAGGGTTACTAGCAGGAGCAGTTTCCAAAAGCACTGCAGCTAGGGTTACTAGCAGAAGCAGTTGCAGAAACCCTAAATCTCTTGTTGAGGCACCTTAAGTGACGATATTGACCTAATCTTTGGATAGATCAGTGCGCCCTAGCCCAACACATCTCCTGATACTCTCAGAAGGCAAAGACGTGAAGTTTGGATTTCTAGTCAAATCTAGGGTTTGACCAAGTCAAGCAAGCCATGACGAACTCTATGAAGTCTGAGAAAAAGCTAGATGGAGCCTCTAACTTCAGAGCATGGAAGACAAGGATTGACCTTATCCTTGCTAAGAATAAAGTGCTGGACATTTTGAAAGGAAAGATCGTGAAGCTAGAGTTTGAAGAAGGAGAAGAGAAGGAACCGCAGAACGTTGCAGCTATGGAGAAGTTCAAAGATATTGACATCAATGCCA